>JAHWFP010073443.1:22596-47989 GCA_023313725.1 Lithobius niger | reverse complement strand
AGTCATTCCTGCAATCTGTACACTATAATTAGTATTGACTTCAAGACTTTGGAGTGTTAGTTTTGGTACGTCAGCCTTTTTGGTGTGAGATGAGGATTCTAATAAGGAAATTCATCTTCATAAACTGAAACTAACCACGTAGTGCAATATAGCTAATATACAATATCGACCTTACCATACCACTCCTCAACTGGTTTATAGAATATTTTATATCCTCGCAATACCCCGTTGACACCTGAAGGACGAATTGGGTCCCATATAATATAGATGGTATGAGTGGAAAGAGATGAGCATCGAACGTTTGGTGGGCTCTCACTTGGCACTGAAACCAATTAAATGATCAGTATTACATTGATAATAACAATGACCAAATAACATTGATTAACACGTCTTCCGTTGCAGAACTTACATGATGAGAACAACCTAAAAAGCTACAATAAAAACAGTTCCTTCTCAAAATTATGAAAGGAAATGGTTAGGATACCAATTGGTAGCAATTACATACATCCCAAAAATAAAAATAAATGCATAAAAAAACTGTCTTCCTCCTGCCTCCTTTAGAATTTCACAATGCATGTAGAGACCACCACTTAACTCAGGCAAAGTTTTGCACATACGCCCCACATGTAATATAATAGTGCATGCCATTATAGTTGTCATTTTTACAGTTAAATAGCCAAACATGCCCTCTGGTATATCCAAAGGGACGAATAAGCAGGGCAAGCCCTTCATCCTGATAAATATTACTCTAAATGTACACATTAATAGGTTATGACAGAGACCCTACAATAAACGAATGCTAGGGACCAGTCAGGGCTCTGCTTGTGACCAATGAATTTACAATTAATTTTTTTTAAACCTTAAAATGTTTTAAAAATTATAAATTGCCGTAGACAATATACAACAACTTTTGAAACATGTGCACACTTAGTGGACTTCTCGGCTGTTAATTACACAGAACGTAGTAATTAAAAATCAATAGCAGTCAAATCTATTATATTTAATTCACCAAGTTCGCTTGTTCAATCCATAGGCAAATATCATGTAGGAGTCGCTGTAGCAACCAGTAATTACTTATTGACCGAGTTACGGGTCTGTATGTGGTACAGCTACGCAGGAACGAGCCAATGTGAAGTGTGGCGTTGCACAAAACTGTGATTGAAAAAATATAATTTAGCAGAGCATGGACATACACATGAGAGTCCAAGCCGTACTAGTGTTACAAATGGCAAACAAGAGTGGTTGAACATGCCACGGATAGAAGGGACCATCTATGTACTGTACATTATGTAAAGTATGTAAAGGCATTGTAAAGTATTCACCACTGCCCAAAGCCATCTGTGAATGCGCCACTCTCTCCATTTGCATACGATAATCCTCCGCCGTGCGAAACATGGGCTTTGGCTAGTCTACTATATCATCCATATTTACGCGTTGTCTAGGGCTAAAAAAGCTTTTTTCCATTGTAGGTAAATAATCGACTCCTCTTCCATAAGCCACGTGCATCTCAATCAAATAGCCTTACTCACTTGTGGACAGCATTTATGGTTGTGCAATTCTTGCATGAAGGGCTCAGGTACTAATTAATGTGGAACATCCATAGTTTAAAGATGTTTAATTTCATTGCATTGCATTTGCATGTTTATGCCCCTCAGGTCATAACGGAGCAAGGTTGAACAGGTTCCAAACTCTAGGGAAACCGACAGCTGAGTGACTGCTTGTTACCACAGTTGGTAGAACACCCAACTAGTAAATGGAAGGTCCTTCTTTCGAGCAAACAAGTCATGTATTTTTGTTTTCTTTCTTCATCAGTTTAGTGTATTTTATAATCTCATGAGGCAAAAATGCTGACTCACTACCTCTTATAATAATTACCTTAATATATTTAAAAATTATTAATGAAATTAATAATACAATACAAGTATTACCATCCTCGGAGGTCATTACGACGACTTCAGGAGACAAGGGTCCCCTTCCTATCTTGTTGTATGCTTGTACAACAATGCTGTACTGTGAATACATCTGCAGATCTGGTAGTTGATAGATGAGATCTTCTGAATAGTATTCGGGCACATCCAGATGATCGAAAGTGTACGATTCATTAGATCCTTTCAATTTGTATCCAACGTGATATCCACGAAGAACTCCATTTTGAAGATGTTTCTCTGGAGGCTAAAAAATATGAATTGAAAGATGTGCATGCAATATATTAATTTCCAGTAATCTAGAAGAAATTATTATCGATTTGCTCTTCTTGCTGGCTCCAACGACTAGAAGATGCATGTTTGATTGCATGCCAGTAAAATTATTACTAGTCATTTAATTATTGCATTAGGTTAACTTGCTGATACCGTTATTTTTCTGTAAAGTTAACGTTGTTCTACATTCGCTCAGCGATTGCAAAATACTAATATCGTCGCGTATTGCTAAAATAGAAAAGTTACTGCAATACTGGGTTCATTTGCGAAAATTTTACTGTAATTAGGCTCCTCTGCTTGTTAACTGATAAAATAAATGCATAATTTACACACTACTGTAATATTCCGAGGTTGACTGTAGGGAAGACTAATAGAATTTGGTGAATTGTTGCAGCGAAAAAATAAAGCTAAATTATTATCTAATCTACAGTCAGACCAATTCCAGTCCAACGTTAGCGTATCTGGGGGAGGCATAAATTGCGTCCCCAACCCTCACAACTACATTTAGAAAAAAAATAGAAACTTTTTTTTCTTTATTAGTTATTTACTGACCTTTGTTTATTATTTGCTGAGTTTCGTCCTACGTGTCGTATATGAAAATACTGAAAATACGTAAAATGATAATTTGGCGCCCCTAATAACTACTTGGTGGAAGTGTCTCCACCCTCTCCCCTGTATGTCAGGGCCCTAAATACGTGCAATATAAAGTTCAAACGCTCTCCCTTCACTATAATGAATTCATGAAATAATTACTTCACTGCAAATCAAGAACTTTTAAGTTTAAGACCTTTTTTTCTAAATGCCAAAGTGCTTTTTGTTGGCAATAAACGTACTTGCCAAGTAATCCTTAGCGATCGCTTATCAATTGATTCAACTTGGACTTTTCTGGGAGCTCCTGTTGGAACTGGAAAAGTGAAACAAGACAAAACTATGAGACAAGCTGTTGAGTAATGCTAACTAAAGAGTGACGGCCAAACAGTTAAAATTAAGAATCTAACAGGGAAAATTCTTTTATATGCGGGTTGAATGAAAATATTTAAAACTTCGCACAAAAATAATAAAGTTGAGACAAAAATTGGCCACGTTTTATCATTTAATGTGTCATTACAAAAATAAACTTTGCAACTGTGGAAAACCAGATGATCGAATCTAAACGTACGGTCCTGTTTTTGTATGGATACTGCAGATGTAAAATATACTGAAACAATGCCAGAGTTTTACGACGTCGTGTTTGGTATTGTTTGATTATGTGGGCAACATTTTCGTTATTGCATTACCTTCTTCCTGAGTAATAACAATTGTTTCACGGCTGAATTCACTTCTTCCAACAGAATTAGCAGCACCAATTGTTATTTGATAATTTTGGGCAGCTTCAAGATTCTTTAGTATAGTTGTTGATTGGCTTGGAAGGACAGTAATGTTATGGGCAACTTCCTTTTTCTCCGTCATCTTATATTGAATGTAAAATGCCGTTAATGGACTTCCCCCATCAGCGGGAATATTCCACCAAATTTGGATACTTCGATTTCCATTGGCTTCAGCTCGAGTAATTTCTGGAGTGGATGGCGGTTCTGCACAAATAAAGCCTTTAGATGAGTGCCATACAAGTATAATTTATGCTAATTTAAAGTAAAGATACTTAACCTTGTACAATTAGATTAACGGTGAATTCTGCTGATCCATAAGCATTCTTCGCCGAACACACAAATACTTTGGAATCCTTTTGTGTAACTTTGGAAATGGTCATTTCACTCACCGACGTGGTTTTACTAATATTGCCTTTGAAATTCATGCTTATCCTGTTCCAATTTAAACAAAAAAGAGTGATACAGTCCATTCATACATTTCCGCAAACATTAAATTTTGCCATGCATTGAAAGCACAGTAATACTACTTTTCCATGTTTTAACTCTTTAATTTTTCGGTTAACCCTTTGCTGAAAAATTAAAATGCTTTTAACTATAACCTGCTGTCTGTTCTAGCATTCTTGCTGGTTGTGATCAAACTGGCTGAAGAAGGTATTTACTTTGGATTTATTGTTTGTTCACCCAGTTTTAATATTGCAATCTCTGTACTAAAACTCGACTTTTAAAAGTCACAAAAAGCAAATGTGTTAGCCTCATGCGGGTATAAAGATGCTAAAATTTTTATGTTCAGTGAGCCGTGAGCATTTGCATCATGAATCGATCACTGTGGAGGTGCGCGTTACTGAGCTTTCAAATTAAAAAAATATATTGTCCGAAAGGATAATAGTTGTGTAAACATATCGACAAACTCAAATGTTACAGTTATGAAGCAGAAGTTATGTGAACAGAAATCATTCACATTTTCACGTTTATTCAGTTAGATTTTTTAAAATTCATTTGTGAAACTAGCAAATGTCAGAGGACGCACAGCTCCAATATACTTAACCAACCTTTGGTTTTTCATTGAAGTAATGCTTTTCCCATTAGCTGTCCAGACAAATTCAACTGGTAAATCTCCTTTTGCTTCACATGGTATGACGGTCGTTTCATCCTTTCGCACGGTAATGTTTTGAAATGTTATATCAAAACGTGGTGGAACTAGAAAAAAAATTAAATAATTGAATAATTACATTTTAATTCGTATTTTCAGGCCGGAAAACACATGTTATATTTTTAATTACTTTTATCTTTATTTTCATTTTTTCTTTTCCTTTACGAATGCGAAAGTGTGTTTTTAAACTTATACTGTTAAGCTGACACTGTTTTAAGCTGACACTATTTCACAAAACGGGCAAGGGCAACCAAGGGTGCACAAGGGTAAATAAGGGTACATTAGGATAAATAAGGATACACAACGGTACACAAGGGTAAATAAGAGTACATAATGGTAGATACGGTACACAACGGTCAAGAAGGGTACACAAGGGTATGCAAGGGTGTGAAGGGTATGCGAGGATAAGTACGGATACACAAAGGAACAGAAGGGTAAATAAGAGTATATAAGGATAAACAAGGGTACATGAGATACATTAGGGTACATAAGTATAAATTTTTATTTATAGTTGTCGTGCACGTTTGTTAGTCATGCTTCCAATTTCGATCACAAGGTGGGGTGCTTTTCAATATGCAACATTGAATGATATCCTAAATCTGGGTGATAGCCGTTTCTTTAAATTATCGTATTTTGCTGATCCACTGTTATAAATACGCCATGGTCTTAGTATCATTAGGAGCATTAACGATGTTACGCCCAACTAAATAAAGCAGGATGAAGCGTCCGCCAGAGCGGATCCGAAGGTTTCAACTGCAGTTGGGCAGAAGACATAGACATCGTCTAGGTTTAGTTACTTGTTTTTTATTTTATTTTTTATAACCTCAGCGGTTCTGGTTACCTTTAGCAAGTCGGATGAGGCAATGCTCAGGTAGGAGGGACGAGGCAGTACACGTAAAATCTCGCACCAGTTGCTGGCTGCCTGTACTAGGATTAATTGTAATCCCATTGGCAATTACTGTTATCCTACTCCACCTTGATGAGTTCAAGCTGTTTTTGAATGACATCGGAGACTTTTGCTCTTTTAATCAGATCATTGACAGCAGAGTGACGGGACCAATGACAGAGGCTTATGTATGGCCTCAGAGGTTCCACCAGAGCACCACACATACAGGCATCGACTTACACACGAGGCAACCCAGGCATGGGGAAATAACAACGCGGAAGCCCCATCATCAAAATGTGTGGACGTAGGGTGGATTGAAAAAAATAAAATTTTAGAAATTCAAAATATCGTAGTGCGGAAAAGTTGCCTTTTAGCACCACTACCACCAGTGACATATAGGTTTCGGTTAGGGGGAGCAGCAACTACAAGCTCTCGCGTTCTTCCCAACCATTTCTAGGTCAGTGCCGTGTTGTATCCCAACATGCCAAGACGCAAAGAACATCAGCGCATGCGCAAGGACGGCTCGCGCCTGCCATACTGAATTCTTTGCTTCGTTTTATACAAGCAAGTAAGGCACAATGTTCAATCGATTTATGAACTAAGAACAGCATGCCACCTGATTCAAATACTATAATACAATTTAAAAAGCTGTAATAAAACACTGGGTGCCTGAGCCTCGTAATCTTTTGTATAAATTTAGGCTTGGTTGCAACGTCACGATGCTTTTACTGTATTAGGCACGATTCTAATTCCAGCAGGTGGGAAGGTAAGGGGAGCCCCTGGGAGAACTAAGATGGAGGACGATAACCATGATAGATGATGTCAATCACGTTACGGGCAGCTTGAACTTTTCTGAGAGCTGGCTCTGCTACCGCAGCTAGTCGCTGGTCCCCCTAATCCAAACCTCTACGTCCCTGCTAACACACACAAATATTTTCTAACTCTGAGTCTACGTCTTGGGTTGCCACAAGGGCCTTGAAGTTGGTGAATAATGGCAAAAAAGGAAAAATTACGATTTCACTGGTTTAAAATTTTACTTAGACATTATCATATTTGACTAATTTCTGAAACCGTTAAAAATGAGCACAACCTCTAGGATTTTTTCTTCCATATAGCATGAATTACGTTAGGAAGCAAAATGGGCTGAAATGCTATGTTGGCCTATCTTTGAAGTTAAACTATGCCCATAGATTTGAACAAAAATTTAATTCCTTTTAATTACAGCATTGTTTACATGGTTTCTGAAAATATCAAATGAGATAATGATAAAATCAAATTTTAAACCAGCCAAATGATAATTTTTGTTGAATACGAGATTATATGACTGAAGTAAAACTCGAGCCTACTGACTAGGCCAACCTCACAAGGACATATTCCATACACAAGAGTAATAGTTTTTGGCGCATAAATTGGCGCCTTGTTCGCAAAGAAGATTAAAAGTAAAATAGCGTGAGACCAGCCAACTACAACCAACTTCATCTTTTTTTGTGAACAAGACGGCAATTTATGTGCCGAAAAGTATTAATCTTGTGTATGTAATATGTCGTTGTGAGTTTGGCCTAGTCAGAAGGGTCGAATTTTACTTGGTAATTTGTATCTTTTTCCTCGTTCTGCCCATTGATATACAAGGTTAAATTTCAAGGCCCTTTCGGCAACCCTATACGTGACCTCAGAGGGAGGGATGGCATTTTTTGTATGAGGAGGTGATGCTAAAAGCAACTTATCCAAACTATTTTATTTCGATTTTCAAAAATTTTATTTTTTAAATAGAAATCTGGAGATAGGAGTGGTTGACTAAACGAAATATAGGTCACTGATTGGAGCCTTGATGTTCCTGGCTTCGAAGACCCAACGGATTTGCTTTTAGCTGTGATAAATTTATCCGAGTACAACTCTTCCTTTACTCCAGACAAATAAAGACAACTTCAGAGAGTAGTAGCCACATACTGTCAGGGACTTAAGTATATGTTGTGAACCAGTATCTGAACCACTGAATCTGGCTTACTACACAGACAGTTCTTGGGCTTCCTGTGTGGAATACCATATATCCTGATCCAGCTTTGTGGGATTACTAGGTGGTATGCAAATATCTAGGAGAATGAACAAGCAAAGATATATTGCCCTTTCAACAATGGAATCAGAATTCATCAGTCTAATGACAATGGTGGCAGAAGTCAAATGGGTGACAGCCTTCACCAACGAACTGAGTTAGTTAGGAGTGAATGCACTGACAAGCATATTCTGTGACAACGAGACGGCTATAACATATACATGGACAATAGAGAACACATACAGGCTAAGAACGTAGACTTGTGGTTTAGGTTTGTCTGTAAATCTGTCAACAACACTGAATATGAAATAAACATGTTCGGAGTCAAGATAACATTGCCGAAATATTTACTAAATCTTTACCAAAAATATCGTTTGAAAGGCTGTGGCGAGCAAAGTAGGCATAGTTAGAAAAATGGCATTTGGTAATAAGGTTTTACTTTGTTAGTAAATTATATGCGTTGCTGATTGTGCATAGTCCAGCAACAAAAATGCTAGTAAGCAAAAAAGGGGTGGTAGTGTTGGTAAATATCAGTTTTACTATTTCTTAATTGCTTTATAGGAGTTGCGATCCCAGTTGGCCTTTCTGTAAGGGACCTTTACTCCCAGTGGGTTTCCATTGACATGTGTTTTGGGGATTAATGGTGCTGAACGGGGAAGCAACCAAGGTGGTTGAGTTGTAGAAGCATTATGGTTTGAGTTTGTGCATAATTTTCAGCTTTCATGCATGGAATTTACCAGATAGAATAAAACTGGTAAAGTAACTTTAATGACGTTGAACTGGTATTTTTTTCTCTGTGAGATAAAACAAGGTTTAAATTTGACATGAGACCTAATGAGGTAGGGTCTTGGAAGATTCCTAGCCAGTTCACTCTGTTATAATTTGGAGTTGCTACTTCTAGCTTGTACTTATTTCGTTTTCCTGTTGTAGGATGCTAGTGACGACTAGGACTAACAAGAGAATTAAGCCAACATCGAGCAGGTGAAGCGACACTCGCGTTTGGAGTTTTCAAGTGTCAAGCAAATATCAACTTAAATGTTGATTTTTTCAAGGTTGAGCAACACTTGCACGCTTAGTTGTTCCATGCTGGGATAGGAAATTGGCGGAATCAAAAGATTCCATTGACGCCACAAGAAAGGAAAACGTGGTGCGCTAATAGACACGAATGTAAAAATAAAAGGCAAATTACATTAATTGCAGTGGCAGTCACCCGCATGGCATCAAATCTTGCCACTGTAGAAGTGTCAAGATGTGAAACAGTTCAGAAAAAAATGAATCAAAGTAGCAGCCAGCCTATGAGCAAGCTCATGCGTACACGATTTATAAACATAACAGCATGGTGTGGCGAATTCATTAGCGTGGTGACGTCAAGTAGGCTTGGCCGAGTGTCTACAGAGCAGTGCATACCAAATGAAGCGTTGCTGCTCACTGCTTTGAATTTACAGTATAAACGTGCTCTTAGGTTGACATTTGATTTAGGCCAAGAGAAAGTAAAGAAACCAAATACAAGTTTAAGTTGACTTTTCACAAACTTTTTCGTTATTGACTTACCGTTAACTTCCAAGAACAAAGATTTTCCCAGCCCATCACCAACTCCATTTGTTGCAATACAGAAATAATATCCTTCATCCGATTCTGAAGTCTCTTCTATAGTTAAAGTGCCATTGGAAAGTAATTTCATGTTGCTCTTAAATCCTGGTCGAATCGGCTCTCGCTCTCCAGTCAAATCTTTTCCTGTAATTGATAAAGACAACTGTATAGCCGAAAGTTTCAAGACCTGTAAATCGAGTTGTGGCTGCCACTCTTACCTTTAACTTTCAACCACTGAATATCTGGTTTTGGAAACCCTTCTGCTTGGCAATTTAGAATTGTCTTCAAGCCTCTGATGCTTACAGCATTTTTTGGCATAAAAACCCAGCGTGGGGGAACTGAAATGATTGAGTGATATGTTGTAGCGGTAAGGACGTTGAACATTTCATCTTAAAAAAATTTTAAATAATAAAATAGTCTGTGTACGTTTTGTTTATATTTTTAAACTGCTGCAGCTAGTAGATCTCAGCTTCGTTTAAGTTCGGTTTTAAAACCAATGTCTTTTTCAAGGGTGCAACTTGTAGCGGGAAGATAAGCCTGAACTCCCAGGAGAAATAACACGTCAAAACTTTTTATACTGCTTCTGTTTCTGTTAGTCCGTAAGCGTCAGTTGAAAAAGGAAAACTTATGCTGCAAAGGACTGTGTCACAGTGGCAGAAACTTATCAGCTTAGTGAGAAACAATGGATACATCAGAAGTTATGCGAATTGCCCACCGTACTGTTGCTTTTAGTTCCAACGAAGGGCGGATGGTCAGAAAAATAACAGATAACAGCAGCAGTTATGACATGAATTTTAAACGAATATCAAGCTATCAACGTCTGTTGTTTTTTAAAACCCTACATGAAAAAGCTATTAGATAACACAGCGTGTACACCTGTATTTATTTATCAATAATCGAGGCGATTTGGCCTTTCATCCTTTTTAAAACATAGTTAAAAAATTTTTTTTAAATAGCCTTTATAAATTATTAATATTGAATTTTGTCAATGTGCTGTAGAGAACCAGTAGTAACACCACAAGAACGCCATGTAGGTCAGTTTTCAGAATACAATATCTGTACTCAGATCATAGAAGCGGTCAAATATCATGTTCACTTAGCTTGCAGGCTAAGGCATTGTCCAATCAGCTTTCTTTACTCACTGTGTACGGATTCTAAGGAACCGACACAAATCTTGCGTGTTTGTTGTTGGACTTTATTGAGAAAATTATTAATACTAAAAAGCTTGAGCTGTAGTGCAACATGAATTTCACGTTGTAATACTTCACAGTAAAAACAAGATGTGGGACTAAGGCGAATGCATTATGGGACAATATCAAACTGGTCGTTATCAGTGGTATTACCAGTGTAATTTAACCATAGTGGTTACTTAGTTTTAAAAATAAAATAACTTTGAAAGAGTCACCCACTAAACAATGTGATTCTCATTATTGTATTACCATGATTACAGATTCAAACGTAGCTCTAACAGTCAGCACGCTTAGTATATTAGGTGGTAAAAAATTATTATTGTTTTTATCGTATTAATATATTATCATAAATATTACTGGGACCTTACTGTAATACTGTATTACTGTAATATTACTGGGCATTGATGGGAATCAGGGAAACATATGCTAAGACTAAAACTTATTAATTATGTCGTAACGAATGCTTCATTAATTTAGAACTTACATATTTTTAAATACACACTTCAGTAAATGTACTAACAAATATTCATAATAGATATATCAGAAAAGCAGAATCTATTTTGCTCCTTGAGTTGCTGAGTAATGGTAGCAAAATATTGTTTTCGTTTGAACAACAAGATTTTAATTGGCTTACAGGCCTGGGTCACAAGTAAAATACGCTCAAACATTATAAATGAGTAGTGATGGGGCAAGACGGCTTACAGATCCGTTACCAACTTGAAATGATAGTTCATTCCATGAGGGCAGCGGCACGTAAGCTGTCTTCCTTCATCATTACTCATTTTAGTCTTCTGTACAGTCGTACCGTCTGAGAAGACTATTGCAACGACTTTGTCCGTCCGTCCGTCCGTCCGTCGCTTTTTTCATCTTCGCAACGGTACCAGATATTGACGACCACTGTTTACAACGTTAGATTCAGTGTGAGAAGTTAGTTAAATAGCATGGCAAATTAAAACATCGTTACTTCCTTATAGCTGATAGAATTCTTCGACGTAACTAAATTAAATACTAACATTTGATTGTCGATTTAAAATCCTAAGGTATAACACTCAATAAAAACAAATGGATTTTAGCTTCGTTTAAAATAGTCTCCTCGCATTGTTGCATGAATGAATAGGCTTATCGTCGAACCAAATTCTCTATTAGGCCTATATCTGCTACTTACAGAATTAAAACTGCATTTCTAAAATTAGGCCTAAAAATGAAAATTAGGCCTAAAATCATGTTACCATGGCAACGTCAAGTTGTTACGAGTCGCTGTTGGCTTCATCAGCAGCGTCTCTCTCGTCACTTCCCTACTACCACTGATCTATATAGGCTACGTTAAGCGTTACGTTGTAACACTGCAACTGTGTGCCTGTCGGCGCACCGTGTTGCAAAAATGAATAGGCTTACTATACAATCCATATCTCCGTTAGCTGCTACTTACGAAATTAAAACTGCCGGTTAAAATTAGGCCTAAAAGCTGACAATTACGCCTAAAATGTAAAATAGGCCTAAAAGATAACATATTTTTAACCGACAATAATGTGATGGTTACTGCTTTTAGATTAGGATAATAGAGATAGCTGTTGTAGTGCATGATAGAGATGTGCGCCTGAACATTGGAACTGGAGGAACTGTACAGAAGACCGGTGCGACTAGGTGGTCGCTGTAGCCGCTTGTTTATGTTTTAACTTGTTTTGCTTGTGCTCATGCAACGTCTGTAAATATTGTATGAAAATTAAAGTCTTGTTTTCATCTCATGATTGTGGGCTAATATTCATCATGAAACTATTTATTTTTTTTTACCATTCTTTGCCTGCAAAGTATCTGTACATTGTAACTGAGTAAATTAGAGAATAAGCTTCAGTTGCTCATTGCGATGGATAATTTTCATATTCTTGGAAAAAACATCAAATTTAAACTTATGCATTAAATGTAATACAAGCAGGATTACCATTGACAGATAGCCATGCACTATGGCTGGATGTTGCTGCGTGATTCTTTGCAACACAAGTATAATTTCCTCCATGTTCAGGAGCAACTGGATCAATGGAAAGCACGCTGGAATATTCATCAAAGTCCCGAATTGAGATAGAATGGTATCCAGTTGCCGGAGATTGGCCGTCTTTCAACCAATTAATGGTCAGAGGCAAGTCTCCCCGACTAACGACGCATGATACACGCACGAGCATGCCTTCTAGTAATGGTTCAGTAGGAAAGGCAAAAGGTACAATCTTAGGAGGCACTGCAAAGACCAAAAGAATTACCATTGACTATCAGTTGGGCTGAATGGCTCGTTGTTGCAGCTGAGTTGCTGGCTTTGCAAGTATAATTTCCTGTGTCACTTCTCTGTACTGAGTCGATTGTAAGAATACTGGAATATTGGTCAATGGCTCGAACAGAAACTCCTCCGTTGACAGGTAAACCATCTTTTAGCCATTCCAAGGTAAGGGGAAGATCTCCTTGGTATACCACACATGATACACGAGCTAAAACTCCTTCAAACACGTGGTCATGTTGAAATGAAAAAGGTACGATTTTGGGAGCCACTGCAAGATAATGTGAAGATTACACCTTAGCTAATTATCTAACATGATAGACAACACCTTATTTCATGTATTTTAATATTTAATAACTTGAAGACACAAAACAGTTGTGAAAACCATGAAGCCACCTGGAAATAATGATAAATGAATATTAGTTGTGGCGAGTAGTAGTAGTGAGGTTGTGTTAAACAGTAAACCTTAAATATTTATATAAACTAGGCATACCAGATTCTGCCAAAAAAATGTGTGAAATATCTAGATTTTTGGAAATGCAATAGGTGATCTTACAGTGAGCTTTTATTCCCTTTTAAGAATAATAGTGAAAAACTAGCCATTCAGAAATAAGATGAAATTAACATAAACTGACAGTATTTAAAAATGGCTGAAGTGAGTTTGTAACTATTCTCTCTAAGAGACACAATGGTGATTTTTTAAAATAAATTTCATGAAAGTATGAATGGATATTTCTTCCTATGAGGCTGATTTATATCAATTGGGAACCTTTCTTTTTATCCCTGAATGGAAGTTAGGTGATCTTATCCGAAGACAGACAGTAACAAGACTACGTAGGGAATAAACGAAAGTAAGTAAACATTTCGTTTGTAGAAGCATCGTTCAGGTTAAAATAGCAGTGCTTATTACCGTGAACTAGAAGTTGTGCTGTATAGTGGACTGTCGATGCCTCATTTCTGACGACACAAGTATAGTTTCCAGTATGAATCGAAGATACACTGTCTATAGTTAAGGAATTAGCATGACCATCAATATTGCGAGTGGAAACTCCCAAAGATGGAGGGATTGATCGTTTGTCCTTCAACCATTCAAAGTGAAGAGGCATGTCTCCTTGGCTAACAGCACACAACAAATGAGCTCTCATGCCTTTGAAGAACTGGTCATCTTGGAAGGCAAAAGGAACAATCTTAGGAGGAACTGAAACATAAAATATTGTTTATTACCATTCACAGAAAGAGAAGCCGAGTGAGAGGTTGTTGCAGCAGCATTGGTCACTACACAAGTATAGTTTCCATTGTGTCTTGGAGTTATTGCATTGATGGTTAAAATGCTTGAGAATTCATCCAATACTCGAACAGAAACATCGTTTTCAGTTAATAAGGGTTTTCCATCTTTCTTCCATTCAATGGTCAGTGGAGAATCTCCTTCACTAACAACACACTGAACTCGAGCACGTGACCCTTCACGAATTAAATCTTCTTGAAAAGCAAAAGGAACTACCTTTGGAGCAACTGAAAATTAAATGTATCAATAATTAAATACACCAGTGTTAAAACAGGTATTCACAGAAGATAGATTTCCAGTGTTGAATATACACACTACTTTATTTGTGTTTTAAAACGTGGACTAACAGGACGTACTTTTATTTTCGATCATGGTGAAAAAACTTGCACACCTACAGAGTGCGCGATTGGCATCTTGACGTGATTATGCACGCTAATTCTTATAGCGAAATTGTGCAACAATACTGTTAGCACTGCTAGTTTTGGAACACACTAACTAATGTTACTAGGAATGATTAACTAAGAGAATTGGTTAGTTAAGGGAGTTAGCTAAAATAATCAGTTAATTATTAGCAGGTGTTTGGGGGAAAGCAATAAGAGGTCTACAATTCCCACCTAGACACAGACTAAACATGTACCAGTAAGCATACTTTTAAAATAACAATGGTTCACCATTTAAATTGATTTGCGTTTTAGGTCCTCTTCAATTTTGTTATTATTAGGGCTGTAACTGAATTGTTATCTCAATGTCGAGCAAATAAATTCTTGATAGATTTTATTTTAAAACAATGGTATATTTTTTGCAATACATACTACATAGTGTGGAATAGGTGCCACCTGACACTTATGGCAGTAGCTACTTTCTTACCGATAATTTCAGCCTATAATGAAGCTTATGGAGGGTAGATTAAAACGCAGCGATCTGTTTCTACGGGGAAGATGCCTTACATTTTCCAACTCAAAAAATAATTTTCTAACCGTGAAGCTGTTCTGAAGGGTAAGTTTTCAATGGAAAACTGTATAATAAAGAAGGGGACTATATTTTTAATGTTGATAACGTCAGACTAAAAAAAGCATCGATTTTATCCATTAACTTATTTTTTATTATTAACCAGGGAAAGGACGCTGAAGGTTTCCCCATCAGACATACACACATCCAATAACCAATAACCAAATGTATGGTTAACAATAACCAATTTCAACACACATCTGGGATCCCTGGGAGGAGGAAAATTCTTATTACAGCAGATTCTTGGGTATTATATAGGCTGCACTTCACTTATTGTTACTATAGATGAGTGCAAATGTAAATAAATAAGCAGAAGTCCTAGAAGACTTTAGTACCAACTGAATGACTGTGATTTATTCATTAATTAATTTAAGTTGGAATACAACTAAACTACAGTTATAAAACCTAATTTTTGCTTATTCGACGCATTTTTAATGCATGAATATCGAAATCAACAAAACTCTTTAAACTCAATTTACTATTAGTGTTAGCCTCAGCTTTAAGTTGTATAAAAGATACATTGTTTGATGTTAATACCATAACAATTGGTTTTTTTATTACACAGTAGTATGTCTTAACTTCAAAGAATTCCACAATGTAGACCAAATTAGACCAAATGTAGGCAGAATCGTGGAATAATTCTTAATAAGCTGATTTTTGGCGCAGATGTTCGTAATGGTCTCGTAATGGTACAAAAGATCCTCTGCTGTCCGTGTTGGGCCAACGCCGCCATTTTGGAAGCATGGTGCCCGAAATCGATTTTTTTTTTTAATACATCTCGGTTACGGTTGCCCGGGTGTGAAATATGTTTTGTCAAAAATGTAGTGCATGAAATTTTCCACAAAAAAGGTTCTGTTAATTTTTTTCATAGGTTTAATGATTCAGCCAATAAATGGCGTAGAAGAGTCTTGAGCTAATGCCGCCATTTTGGAAACATGCCACCCGAAATCTATCACGGAAACTGCTGCACAGGCATGAAAATATATTTGATCCGAAATTGTAGAGCATGGAATTGTCTACAAAAAAGGTTTTTTCTGTTTTTTATATTGAGGCAATGATTCTGCAAATAAACGGTGTCAAAGAGGCCACACACGTGTATTGCAACCTAATGTACATTACACTTTATATATTAGGGCGGCTTGGTAAATTGATGAAATTGTTCACTTTTTGTGAAAAGCATGAAATTTGGTATGGATGCATATGAAGAGTAACTTGAAAAAACAGCAATGACAGCAAGTTCAAAAACCCTCCTGAGGGAAGGGATGAGGTGATTTACCCCCAAAAAACGTTTTTTTCTCTCTGTAACTCTTTAGCTGTCAATAAATCAAAAGCACAATGTAAAGAAAAAAATTCAGTGTACAATTCTGGACGGGAAAGGTGATATTAATTTTTTACGTATAAGCAACCCTTGAAGTCTATCATCCTTATGTTGAGCAAGTGCTTTTTTCAGTTGGTTGTTACAGTGATTTTCGTGTTCGAAGTATTCTAGCAAACCCTCTAACAGCCCAAAATAGACATTTTTAGGATTTTCTAAAAGGTGGGATCTATTCTTTCCTGTAATTAACCGAAATTGTTTGACTTAGAAAGGAATCGTCGTATGCCAATTTAAAGGTGAACAAGTAATAGCATAGCGGCGAAAACGTATTGTGACTTTCGAATTCAATGTGCTCTTGTAAGCCCTCTCACAGCCAGAAGTGAACGTGCTTAGGATTTTCTAAAAGGTGAGGATCTCTTCTTTCCATCAGTCATAACCGAAATTGTTTGACTTAGATAGGGACCGTTCTATGCCCTTTTAAATGTGAAGAGGTATTGGCCTAACAACGAAAGCGTATGGTGATTTTCTAATTGAAAGTGCTCTTGCGAGCCGTCTAAGAGCCAGAAATGAACATACTTAGAATTTTCTAAGAGAATGAGATGTATACGTTTCATAAATACTAACCAAAATGGTTTAACTTAGACAGGGACCATCCTATGTCCTTTTAATTGTGAAGACATAATGACGTACCAGCGAAAGAGTATGCTGTTTTTCGAAATCAAACTGCTCTTCAAGCCTTCTAATATCCAGAAATAGACATGCTTAGGATTTCATAAAAGATGGGGATCTATTCTTTACATCAATCCTAACCAATACTGTTTAACGTTCATAGAGACCTTTCTACGCCCATTTAAAGGTATAACTGTAATGGTGTAGCTGCTATTTTAAATTTTCAAAGCGCTATTTTAATGCTCACATTTGTATCTAAGATAGCCAATATCGGTTAGGATTGATGGAAAGAGTAGATCCCCACCTTTCAGGAAATTCTAAGATTGTCCATTTCGGCCGATTAGAGGGCTCACAAGAGAACTTTGAATTCGAAAATCAACATACACTATTATTAACGATAACCAACCAATCGTCTCCCGTTATGGTAATTTAACGTGGCTGGGTCAAAGCTAACAAATCGACTTATTTAGGTTAAGTTTTCATTTGGTTTTATTTGTCGCAATTACTAATTTCGCTTGCGTTTTTTATATAAAATTGAACTTAAGGGTACTTACATATGAGTGATGTAAATTCCTAAACGGAAACTTCCAGTTTAGAAACTTCCTGTTTGGGAATATAATATAATGTCTTTTCTTCTGTCCTCTTTTTTGTAATTCGTGTTTAAGGTAAGGCTGTATTTGCGTTATTTAAGAGGTTTAATGGGTTAAAGTTAGAGTGCAAAACGTTCTATGGGCTTGGATAGAGCTTTTTAGGAATATTTAGGAACATAGTTTTCGTATTGACGGCTTAACCGGAAAAAACGGTTGGCCATGTTAGGCCTAGCTTGTGGCGACGCGCTATTTTTGGTCCTGTAGTACGAATAGTGTCACCAGTCCAACTGCTGCTATTTGTGTTGGTTTTGCACTTGGGTATATATGGGTGGAATTTTTATTGAGTAGCTATGTATATTATTCGGTCGTTTATTATTACGTGGTGGAGATACCATGTGGTGAGGAGGGGCTGTGTAGACACCGTAAAAAGGTTAGATTATTAAGAAAGTGTCGGTTATCAAAATTATCCACGGTGACGCGTGTCGGTTTTCAAATTAACCAGGTATAATGACCACAGTTACATTATGTATTATGTATCATTAGATAAAACATATTTAACAATATTCAATTCTACTTATCTCCTAGTCTTTATTAACTTTGTGTAAAGACAAAAAAGAATACTTACTAAGGATTACAAGTTGAATCATTCCTTGAACTGTCTGGCCTTGACCATCAGATGCGATACATCTGTATTGACCATCATCTGATCCACGTCGGACCTTCGAGATGTGCAAAGTTCTATTCTTAAAAAGAACTTCACGAAAACCAGATGGAAGTTGGTTATTTCCTATCATTAAAACCACAATACTTTCTTTAATGTTTCGGACCTTAAAGTTGTACAGAAGGAATCAAAATGACGAAAAATGTTTGATTAGTTGCAAATCAACAATTTCTTTCCAATTTTCACAGCAAGTCCAACATACACACGGTACCATGAATAGATTATAATAACTGAATTAATAGATCTAAAATTTTAAAGTAAAACAGTGAAGTCATACAATTGGCGCAAATTATTGCAGAAACGACCTGTGTTTTGCTGGAAGTGCAATTCAGATGTGAGCATGTGAATAAGTTCTCACCCTATATTATCATATTAGTTGATAGCAACATATTACCCTCACATTACGTTCAACCAAACTATTTTGCTGTGTAAACTATTCGAAAAAACGTAGCCACATGAGAGGGTTAAAAACGGCAAGAACACACAACACGTGAATTTAATTTTTGGCCACCCACAAATCATTTGGGTCTTGGTTACAATGATAAAATTATAAAATACAAAATGAACAATGCTCTTCAGCCAATTTAGTTTTCGCGGCAAATAGAAAATGTGATTGAAGAAGAATACAAACTGCTCCTCTTTTGCCTTTTCTATTTTTATCATTGTGATCAAGGAACAAATGATTTGTGGATGGCCGAAAAACTTTAAATTTACGAATTATAATGAAATCAATACACACAACTCCTGGAAATCTATCAAGTTTATCAAAGATTTCGTTTAAGAGATTATGATAGATTTTCCTTAATTTGTAATATTTTGTTTAATATTAACCTATTAAAGTCCTTACTTGTATTTAGACAACGAGTGCATGGGTTATCTTTCTTCTTTAACGAAACAGGGGTAGTTTAAGATTTCGGGTTAAGAACGTGCAATGGCAGGAGGATATAAAAGGAAAAGCCCGTTTCACACGAACTAATGACACCTATACGTTCACCCAAACGGCCTTTATTTATGCCAATAATAAAAATACATCTGACGAGCTTTGAAACAAACGACAAGCAGAAAACGTATGGGATGGAATGAAAGAACAACAACATAGAGCCAATGGTTGGAAGACAGATGCTGCTGCTGAAAGGCCACAAAGAAATAGCCCAGCATATGCTGCTGAAAAGTCAGAGAGAATTAACACAAAAATGCTGTTGTAAATCAACACAAAATTAACCCAGCAGATACTGGTCAAAAGCCACAAGAGAATTAACCTAGAAGACGCTTCTGAAAAGCAATAGCGAATTAACCCAGCAGACACTGCTAAAAACGTAACAGAGAATTGACCCAGCAGATGCGGTCGAAAAGCTACAGAACATTTTAACGAAATTTGTAGTAATATCACTGATAGTTTTCGAAATATGGTAAACAGCTTTACCTCTTTTGTGTGTCTCTCGGTGTACACAATTCATAACTCTGCAAGAGTTTAGACGTAACAAAACACTTTGAACATTTTTTTGTAGTATTCCTAAATTATTAATCTTTGTTATACACAATTCATACCGAATAATGTAATAATCAATCACACGAGAAGTAATTTGGAGCACCTGTCCAATTTATTACAAATTAAACTTTAGTTCAATTACAATGATCGAGCCTTTTTACAAAGGCAGTCAAGTTTTACTTCATATAAAGAGATCCATCATTATTATGAGAGAAGCTCAGCCGACAGTTTACTACGTATCACAATCTCAAATGAGGTAATCGTGGCTGATTAAATGTAGATTCAAACCTATTTACGTTGTCTTTTGGACTTGAATATAAGAATACCTAAGCAGGGAATTGAACCTACGACCTTTGAAACCAAAGTCTGAAGTCTTGTCACTAAACCATGTTGACAAGCCCTAAGTAAGGCTTAGCAGTAGGACTTTGGTTTCAAATCTCTCAGGCAGGCTATCATTTAAGTCCAAAAGACAACATAAACAGGTTTGCATCCGTATTTATTTAACATTTTTCGAGCCCATTTGGCATTCCGTCCTGTTTATGCTAATCGTGGCTGAGCGCTGACAGATCTAAGCCAAGTTGCCGAAAAAGTTGATCTGTTTGTGAGTGGAAAGGGTACAGGAGGATACCTACCACTGCCAGCCTCCTTCAGAGGCTATGGAATCTATTATGGACAATTTTGGACATTATCTGAAAGCAGATAATGGTGGTAGGCTCTCGCACTATCTTGGCTGGCACTGAATGGTAGATATACCTTCCTGTCTCCTTTCCACTCAAAACCATTCAACTTTTTCTGTAGGAAGGAATGGGCTCGACAAGTTTTAATAACTACGAATGCAAACCTATTTACGTTGTCTTTTGGATGATCGGAGCTTTCCTGGGTTTTTAAATCCCCCTTAACTAGATTTTTTTCTCCTTCTAAACTTCTATAAGGGTTCAAAATCCAGCCAGTTCATTTATACGCGTACTAGTTTGCTTCAGATGAAAGACGCTCCAAATAAAATATTGACCTTTAGTCGAAAAATAGGCTATGAACACGAATGACATTCTCTGTGAAACAAACTGAATTTTGTGAATTTGGCGTCAAAGCAAAAACATATATATAAAATCACTTATGCGGTGGAAGTCGAGATATTTGTTGACAAATAGTTGGAACTGACAAACAGAAATATTGCTTTGACGTACTTCTTCTATGCGGCAAGTTTATCTTAGAATTTATGTGGCAAATTTATTTGTCAGTCAAAATATTTGATTTTAAGTTATCGTATTGTTTTGACGCTTACACCGCTTCCACACTGGATCCCGAACACCACGTTTGGTGTTTGAGCCCCGAATTGTGCCCACAGGCAAAACCCGACAGCTTCCTTCCTTACTCCTTTCTATACTGAACCCCGACATCGCGGCAAGGTCAGGATTTCAAGGTCAGGACATCTCGCTACAACATCGCTATCGCTGTTGATTTCTTTCCTCTGTCTCCTGTCTCCTCCTTCTGCTTATCTTAGAATTTATGTGGCAAATTTATTTGTCAGTCAAAATATTTGATTTTAAGTTATCGTATTGTTTTGACGCTTACACCGCTTCCACACTGGATCCCGAACACCACGTTTGGTGTTTGAGCCCCGAATTGTGCCCACAGGCAAAACCCGACAGCTCCTTTCTATACTGAACCCCGACATCGCGGCAAGGTCAGGATTTCAAGGTCAGGACATCTCGCTACAACATCGCTATCGCTGTTGATTTCTTTCCTGTCTCCTGTCTCCTCCTTCTGCTTTCCCTCTATCTCGCTATTGTTTATCAGCGCTCCAAAAGTAAAAATATTACCTTAAAGCGCGGCCCGCGCTCCGACCATTTCCACACTGAAACACGGGGTTGGAGTCGGCGTTTCAAATCTCGACTTCGAGCAGGGCTTGAAAGTCAGTGTCCGGTTCGGACCCAACTTGTAGTCCAGTGTGGAATGGTCCGAGGCGGATCCAGACTTTTTCCCCAGTGTGGAAGGGGTATTAGAGGTCCATGAGTGACTAAATGGCAGATATTGTAATAAATACTAGGACTTAAACTAGATGGTCCACGCCTGCCAGAAGGGTCCTGGTAATTAGGGACCGCCTTATTTAGGGACAACAATCGTGGACCAGCCTGGAGAACTTTTACAATTTGTCAATTACTTTACCATCTACATCGTTAAAGACATACGGTGTGCGTGCATGTGTACGTCTAACTACTCTTTAAATAAGGTACCCACAAATATGGGAGTTTACATTATATCTATTTTGATTTAAACTAATCTTCACCAAGTTCAAGATATTAGTTCAAGTTCGATCCAATATCTTGAACTTGGTGAAGATGAGTGTAAATCAAAAGAGACATAATTTCTCAGAAAATGTCATATTCTTTCACCGTAAACAACTCCATCATTAGTCTACTGATAAACGAGAGTATCGTCAAAGGAGAGATAATTAAATTACGCATCTGATAGGCCTATTTTCATTGCTGTAACTTGATTTTTTTTTACCCTCAAATGCGTGAAAAATTACTCTGAAAACTATTCATAATATCAAAGTTTGATCAGGCAATTTACCGTTCAGGCAAACTTATCAGAAAGAAACTTGGTTGCCAAAAAACAAAAACTTAAACTGACGGCATATTTTGCATCATGCTACACATTAATTTTAAAATTGATTTTGCTTCAACTGACTGGATGCACGGAAAAAGTCGACCTGTAGGTTTTAAAAGGTTGAAAACATTCACGTTTCTGAAGCACGGAGGTGCGTGGATTGACCAAGGAAAGCGCGCTTTTCCTTGTAAACTAAACCTTTTCAATGCGGTTCTCAATTTCCTCTCTCACTCTTTCATTTAGTGCCACTGTTACTTTTCGTTGGGTTCTTACTTCCAGAGGAGTAGGCAACAAAACGTGCGAACAAACAATCAATTCAGATGTTTTGAATGATGTAAATGAAATGCAGGCGTGGGAATGTGATGAAGGAACTGTGAGCAACAATTGAAATTAGTTTGCGTCGAAATAATCAGTACATCGATTTTCTCTGGGGATCGAAGAAATTATATGAAGCATGGATCGACGCTAATGGAGTGCGTGAAGCGAAATATATGGCTAGTATTTAAGTAGTCGCCACGATTAAAGATAATGTACTGACCTACATATAATACGAATTGACTTGCATTCTGCACCCTTCTCACATAGTTTGTTCAAGTTACCGGAGCAGTCTGCTCAAGTTGGTAACTTACACCAGTTTTTTAATCAATCTTGGGGGGGGCCCCCCCCCCCAAGGCAATAATAAAGAAATATCATAGCTCTTCAAAACTACTTATTCTATATATCAGTTCACTATGTGCACACAATTTCGTGCAACCAAGTTAGGTAAAAGACAGCCTGTGTTTACACTGACTGGTTTCCTAGAACACCTACACATTTGCAATAATAGAAGAAAACTACATGATATCACGCTGAAAGAAAATTTCTTCAAAACTAGGTTGCATCGTAAGTTATAACACAACTTTCTATTTAAAGAAAAAAGTGTGTTCCCAGATTTGTGATGGCCAGACCCATAGCATTGTGAACACATTCACAACGGGAATTTCTTTACCCCAGACGTCAAAGTGAAAGGAGTGATTATTAGAGCCAAACGAGAGGAGCTCTGCTATTGTAAACTTTGTGACAGCATCATGGAAAAACTGTTACTCCGAATGATTGAAACTTTGGCCGTGTTCGAGGCCAAGCACAGACCAAGTTTACCACATGAATAAAAGAGAGATCAGCTATGATGCTGAGGAACAATCACCATTAAACTGTGTCGTAGTATGTAAGTGTCATTCACGGAACTCCACTATTTGAGTGGAATTGTTGGTGCCCTCTCTATACTGAAAACGGAAACACCACTACGGCGTACACGATGGAATGGAAATCCAGTTTCGTGTTCAGTTTTACGTGTTTATAAAGATAGGAAAATAACCCCTTAAACTACCACGTATCTCTATTCGTCCAATCTGCACTACAACTATACAATATGTCCCAGAAGTCCCGTACCAGTCAAATAAATCCCTAAGATTGGGTATGGATTGCTGATAGTAGCATACTCGTATAGGAAGTCACCTATGGCGAATTCGATGATGCCACCCAAAATGACCTTGGAGGTCGTATTCAAGGTCACCAATTTGTATCTCCTAACCGACGCCAGATAGGGGCATAAAGTAAATTAGTAAGTTGTGGGGGATCGTGCTACTTGTACAATACAGGAAGCAGAACAAAAATCGCACGCAAAACAAGGAAGATATTGGCGAAAGAAGTTGGCTGATGCAGAGAAGCCATCCATAGGGCAGCAGGAAATACAGAAATAGCTGAACCGTCAACCTAAACAGTAACAAGGGTAGAATTCTTGCCTGGTTTTGGAAATACTGTAAAATAAACGCCAGTGGTAGATGTAAGGCAAAAGGACCGGGTGGGCAAGCTCTGTAAGGTTTTTTTATATCGTTTTTTCTTCTTCATATCCGTTTAACCATTAGTCGGCTTTTCCATGCATGAGTATCAGTACCCTGCATTTACCAAAAGTAAATGCACGAGTTTCTGTGCGTTTACCTATGTGTATTTACCAGAATTTAAACCATGGTTCATATTAGTTGAATTTGGGACTCGTACTTTTGAAATCATGGTGTTAAGTTAGTATGAGGGAAGGGGGGATGGATCATGTTGACATGTTTCTTACTACCTGTACCCCCTCACTTACACAGACACTGTACGCCGTGGTTTCACACGCAGAGTGTGCTAAGTTAATGTGTCTTGACATCGGCCTAATTGGCATATCGGTCGAATTTATTTATCAGGAGAGTGTTTAACAGGTTACAGGTCCAGAGGAAGGAGGGGGGGGGGGTTACCTAAAAGGACCTTATCAGTAAAATAAAACCTTAAAATTGTTTAAATGATCACCCCTGGCGCTATATCTGGGGAGCTCTGGGGTAAAAATGATGAATATGCAGGTTAAGAGCGGGAGGTAAACAGCAAAAAAAAAAAAAAGCCATTAAATTTTTGTGAAAAAATGGTGCCTTTCAGGGCTTGCCCATCCGGCCATTTTGCCATAAATCCTCCTCTGGAGTTTATTTTACAGTATCACCAAAACCACGCAAGAATGATATCTTTGTTACCGTTTCATTTGATGGTTCAGCTATGTCTGTATTTCCTGCTGCCCCGTGGATAGCTTCTCTGCACTACCTAACTTCTTTCTCTAATATCTTCTTTGTTTTACATGCGATTTTTGTTCTACTTCCTGTGTTGTACAAGTAGCACAATCCTCAACAACAACTTTCTAATTTACTTTATGCCCTTATCTTGCGTTGATTAGGAGATACAAATTGGATGACCTTGAATACAACCTCCAAGGTCATTCTGGATGGCATCATCGGATTCGCCATAGGCGACTTCCTATACGAGTATGCAACCCATATCAGCAACCCATATCGAAGTCTTAAGGATTTATTTGACTGGTACGGGACTTCTGGGACATGCTGTATATCAGTCTATGTTCGTTGCAAAGCAGATACTAATGACAGAATAAAAGCACTAAAAGTAGTTAACGTTTTAAAAAGCCAGCAAGTGCACATGTATACATTAAAATGC
>JAHWFP010073443.1:2698-17596 GCA_023313725.1 Lithobius niger | reverse complement strand
GCATTTTAATGTATACATGTGCACTTGCTGGCTTTTTAAAACGTTAAAACGTTAAGCAGATACTAATACATTCAGAATTGAATCCCAACGCACGCTTCAATGCCCAACCCCTAAATAGCCGCCGCTATGGAAATCAACCTCGACAAACTACCACGTATTTCGTCCAATCTGGAGTGATGACCGTGCATCTATATTCGTTTCAATCCAGACTGCATCAACATGTTCAGAATTGACACCCAGCGCTCCATTCATTAGTGACTCTCTTTAAGGGCGACCTCTAAAGCCTTTTTCACGTTAATTCATAATAAATTAAATACATACACTCGTGTATGTCAGCCACAAAGCTGACCTACTTTGATTAGTAAGACATTAGGATACCTCTGTCAAATGTATGTTCTTTTCATAAACTCCGGAAGGCTACTATTCTTAGAAATTTAAAAGTACTTACCTTTTTCCCATTGAATATCATCTACTGGATATCCATAAATCGGACAATTCATCCAAATTGAATCTCCAGACACAACATTAAGAGGAGGCCGTGCTCGTGCAGATAAACGACCTAAAAAAGAAACTCATATGTAAAAAAAATTGTGTACTGATGATTGTTTCATATTAGGAAATATTTTATCATTTCCTTTGCATAGGTTATCTTACAAATGGACGTTTGTTACTACAATTTGATATTTGTCGTAATTATCAACTACCATATTTGCGGAGGAACAACGATATCTGCAAAAAGGGAAGCTTCTTTAAAAGCCTACCTGCAGTGCTACTGTATACATATTATGGATAAGAATCCAGTAGCATTGAATTTTACATTGTGGTGTATAAGGTGTTTTGAGAAAGGTTCAGTTGAACCTTACCATAAACATCAAACATACTCATTTTTGACCAGTAATAAAATCCATTTTTTCAGTTAAAACTTCTTTACACCGTTTAGAATGGTTTTCATACATTACTGCAAAAACAAAAAAGATTTTATTTATGCTCAGTTTTAGTCTGATGGCGTGTTAAAAAGGAGAAAGCGCCCAGACGATATCTCCAGGGTGAATAAATACCCAAATTTTTAGTATTATTGTTGTTGTTGTTGCAACTTCTGTGTTTTAATGGGATGCAAAGTCTGAATTCTTGTCCCCAGGATTTATTTTTAAACAGCGACACATTATAATTTATTTTTACAGTTTATCACTAACGACACGAAGCTAATTTACTCACCCGTACGTACCGTGCACATTAATCCTTGATTCGTACGAAACACTTCCTTTCTTGTTGGTTGCCTGGCAACGGTATACTCCTCCATCTTCAGGCGCCACATTCGAAATATTATACCAACTAGAAACTTGTCCCCTTTTGTCCGAAACTTCTTTGATGAATCTTTTAGGCAGTTCAGTTCCATCTAAAGACCATTGAATTTGAGGTTTTGGTTGGCCGATTGCAGAACATTCTAAGAACATCTGATTCCCTGGGTGTAGTATTTGCTCTTTAAATGTCGAAATAAGATCAGGAGGAAGATCTAATAAAGAAAAGGCTAAAATATTACTTCATTAGTCGGAAATTCGTAACTCACAAGAAAGATAAATTTTACAGTAACAAACAGCAGTTAAATTTTGTTGTGAGCTTATATTCATTTACACGATGTGACTAGTATTTGAATCTCGGAATAGATATTAGTTCGTCAGTGTACATTTTGCCATAATTCTATCTTACCTTTAGTATATTTGGCTTTATTTACGGTTGAAAACTTGTTGCCCGTTCAGAGAACTTGAAAAGACAAATTTTTAATCACTACCAAATGTACAGAAAATCTGTCGAAATATCGACCATAAGTAAATGGAGTCATGGTGGAACATTTTTTAACCCTCTGAATATTTTCAACAGTTCGGGCGAGTCACATGTTGCACGAATTTTCGACAAGTTTGGAGAATGTTCCTTTCATCGATGTCTTCATCAGGTTAGTCTAGGTTCGGATTTGTTAAGGTTCATCGGTGTGGCTGTCATGTGAATTTAACATTGCTGCTGTTATTGTTGTGCAAATTCACATGTAAGCCACACACACCAATGTTACCTTAACAAATTCGAACCTGAAGTAACCTGATGAAGACATGGCTACGAAGGAAACATTCTCCAGTGTTTGTCGAAAATTATTAAAACGTTTAAGTTGACCGAATTTTAATTTTGCGTGGTATTTTCCACGATGAATAATTAGTTTCGAATTAAGAGGCCTTATCCATTTTTCGTTAGTATGCAGTCTCCAACATTCACCTTCGAACTTGTAAATTTCTTTCACAAATGGCTCCCTTGTAAAACAAATAGAAGTAAACTGCAAACGTTAGCATGTCCTACGGGAAAAACATAAACAGACACACAGATACAAAACTCTACAGTTAGTTGAGTATTTCGGGCAGAAGTTACGCTCGTTAGTCAGCTAACCACGGGACATTTATATTACTTTTTATTCCTTCTTGGGTCAAATCTTCTTCTGAGCAATTTACACACCATGCCCCTTCATTCCGGTGCAATCGTGACACACACATGCAAAACAATGAAGCAACACTGCAAGCTAATTTGCACAATCCAGTTATGTTAGCATAGTGAATAACGTGATTGCGAATTAGTGTCATTTGTTTCTTATTGTTATTCGTAATAAAAAAAAATCGTTATTTCTATTTCTGTGTTATTTCATACTTCATTATGAAGATTGCTCTCTAGTTTGAAAGGAAGAAAGGCTAGACATGGATGAAACGTTATGTCAACACATTGGTTCCTTGTGCCAACACATACTCTAACCATGATTTAATTTAGGCCAGCAATACAATAATACAGCTCAAAAGCCAAAAAAAAATAAAACAGCCAAACAAAAGGGCTACGAAACGAGAGGGCTATGTGGCAACGCAAACGTAACTTCATTATACAATCCAAACCATTCAACAGGGAAATTTAGATTTTTTGTTGTAATGCTGCGAAGATAACAATTTCGGAAAAATAAATTTGTACAAACAACAACAACGTGGAATAAATCTGCTGCAAAGAGATTCGGCTAGAATTTGCTCAATGTGGTTCGGGTATGTGGTTCAGTTTGCCTAAGCAATAAACGCACTTACTAGTTTTTGTCTTTATTTTGCCCTGATTGTGTGTCACAGAGCTAATGGCTTCGTTCAGAGTGCTTTACTGTGACTCCCAAATGCTAGACAGAAGACCAAAATACAGCAGACAAACATTTTAGGTCACAACCAACATCCTGAAAAACAAACACTCAAGTTGAGTGCAAAATGTACGTAAATAAAATGGACAGCTATTGTATATTGTATTATTATTGCATGTTTATGAAAAGCCTCGTAAAGTAACGTGAAAGATGACCATGGGATTGAAGGCCCCGGTTCACCATTTCGATAGCATTGCCCATATTCTAAACACAGCATCCACGTTCCAGATTCTCCGTCATCCAATTGGCTGATGTGGGTCACGTGATGTCGTTTTAGTTATGAAAATTTGCGGCGCTGTAGCGAAGTGGCGTTCCTTTTTTTTTTAATCGCTATTTTCTTTATATTGCTCGAAAATTCTACGGTGCTTCATCTAGGAGTTGAAAAGATGAAAAGGCGTCTTTAATGGAGGAGTGACAATAACACTTTATTCTCTGCGGAGTTTGTATCTGGAGCCGGTCGTTGTACTGGCTGCAATTGCATTTTTAGGTTCAAGAAATTTTTAGATTGGCTGGGCAACTACGCTAATGTTTTTCCCATGCCTATATCCTGGATATAAGCATAGGTAAAAACATTAGCGTACTATTTTAAGCTAGTACTATGAGAGTGGATTTCTTGAACCTAAAAATGCTCAATTTTTGGATTTATTGCCAGCTGTTGTAATTTTCAGCACGAGGACTCTTTTGGATTTACGACCAACATGTATGTTTCGCTGCGTATGGGATTGAAAAAAAAAATGAATATTTTTTTAGACCCAATAATGCAGCTCTCACAGCATCTACGAGACTAAAGACGCCGTTGTTTTTTACTACCAATTTCATTGATTCTAGTTCCGTGCCACGTGTTGCATTATTGTGGCTATTTTGGACGAGGCCAGTAATATTCTGTAAAAAATAAATAAATAAAAAAAAAAAAATAAAAACCCGCCCTTAATGTATTATTTATGATACACACAATAATTTTTTTTAAATGTGTATAACTTTATGGCTGCGGGATTGCTAGCGAGCAGTTCTTCCTTCAGCCAGCGCCACCTACCTTGTTGCTGGGCAACGACGATGCTGGCAGTCAACGCCCAGACGCAGATGCAGAGCAACGAACGCACCGAACGGGTTCGGGAAGAAACTGAAGCCGCCATCCAGAAGAAATAGACAAGAATGTCCGTCAGCTTCCTACTGGTTTGATAGAGAAGATTGGCTTGCTGTATAATATACTAGAAGAGACACGTAGTAGAGAAATAGAACGATATAGTGGAAACTTGAAGGAGATGGCAAGATCCGGTCACGCTCTGTAGCTACGCGATCTGTAGCCGATCAATAGAGGGAGGGAAGCGCTTCCAACAGAATGGACTCGGCCACGTCGCTGATTCGAAATACGTTTGTGTGAATTTACAGTAACGAGGAAGAATTCTCACAGAATTAATCTTTTTATGTTGCATTTTGGGTTTTGGGGTAATGAATTCATTCTCTGTTTAATGATTCAACTTTACTGACTCTGGATTTGTTTAATCTACAAATTTTAACAAGGTGGATGTAACCTTCTACACTGTATAAACTTTTTTGACCATAACACAAGTTAAATCCTTACTTCTGGCACTAGCAGTGTAATGTTTCACTGTATTTTCCGACAAAGTAATTTTCCTTTACTTTACTGTGTTTCTGCTAGAAACGTGGGCAGGTAAAACATCCATTCTTCAGGTATTGTTATTTTTATGCTATTTGGAGGGGAGAAGGATGAATGCTTTTTTTCGCAACATAAGGTCGAATAAAAATAAAACTATTTTTATACATCACTGTGATTATCCGTAGCTGTTTTAGCATGCAGCGGTTGTTTTTCAAGTTAAAACACAGATACGTTTAGGAGACAGTTGTATAATCTGTACGGATGTCTCATTTCCGTGTTTAGCTTGACCGTTGCAAGAAAAAAAACCCATAATGGATGCAGCTTCTTACTACACGAATACTGTTTTTAGATGTAAAACATTTAAACGACGAAAAGAATGTACGATTGCTACACCCCTATCGCTGGACTACTACGCTGGGATCTGGTGGCTTAATCGTCGCGTGAACAACTGTGATAATTTTGGTGTTCTGTACAGCCCAAACGCTGGAATACTATAACAACGACTTTGTTCATGCATCCGTCGTATGCTTCAGTGGTAGTCAAGTGGGCTTTAAAAAACACGGCAAATTAAATATCGTTACTTCCTTATAGCTAATGGCTTTCTCGACGTAACTTTATGTAATATTCACATGTGATAGCCGCATTTAACTACTACAGGAAGACACGCAACGTAGAAAACAAAAAGATTTCGCTAACAACACAATTAGCTTCACTTAAAATAGTCTCCACACCGTGTTCATAAATGAATATGCCTACTCTCAAACCCAATTCTATGTTAGCTGGTACTTACAAAATTAAAACGGCAGGTAAAAATTAGGCCTAAAAGCTGACAATTACGCCTAAAACTGAAACTAGGCCAAAAAGCTAACGTATTTTTAACCGGCAGTTGTGATAGTGACTACTTTTAGAATGTAGAATAGAGATCGCTTTAGCAGTTCGTGATGGGGGTGTACACCACAACGTTTTCGAAAGTGGCACAAGTGGGGGAAGTGGCAGAAGACCGATTGCAACTAGGTAGTCGCTGCAGCCGCTTGTTTCGTTGTATAAATAAATAGAAATAAATCGCTGTAAATAATATAAAGGTAGATTGGAAATAAGCCATCACGGAAAATCATACACAAGAAATTACATAGTACGTAATCCACCTTTATGCATTTACGCTTCATTCAAGTGACGCGACCCGGATTCAATCTGGTAAATCATTCCCTTACCGGATCACTACCGTACCGCCTTCACTGTGGCCACTTTTCCACTGGCGATATCGGTAAAAGCGGTGGTAGTTATTTTGATGAGTGACTGGTTCGCCGGTCGAATCCGTGATACATCACTTGAACGAAACGTAAGTGCCTAAAGGTGGCTTACTGTCTACGTTATTCATTGTCTATGGTTTCGCTGAAGGCTTATTTTAAATTTACCCTTCGTTGTATATGTGCTTAATTCCCTCTCCCCCTGATGTCAGGTTTTCAGTCAGCCAGTTGGTCTGTATTAAAGCTGTTCAGGTTTTACAAAACAACTAATATTATTTTTATACATACGTTGAATAGGCTGCCTCAAAACCATTTTCCCCTTGAAGTGTTATTGATGTAATTTTGGGTGCACTAGAATTCTATAAATTTCTAAGCTACTTATATCCATTTAAGGCGTCTTTAAAATTCAGAATTTGATAACGTATAACCAAAACCGTATAACTTGTACTGGTAATTATCTCATAGGACTTTTTTTAAAATTTTTTGATAAAAAAAATGTAAAAATAAAATCATGTATTATCTAAAATAATACATTTTAGGCTTTTCTTGATGTTCAATTTTCAGTTTTTAACCTTAATGGGTGATTCACTTGGCGTTTTATACTGGAACTTATCCGATGTGTGTAATTTAGCATTTGATAATTATTAGAACTTCAAAATTGAAAAGCTTGGTAAAAATAGTCTGGTGGTTGTATTGCAGTGAAGAAATACCCAGCTACCAGGGGCAACCAGTAAATCATTTTTATGTATTTCCTGATTCCCCCTGGATGCTGGGTCTTTCACTTCAACCATTGATGGGACTTGTTGTCGAATATCACCACTTTTTTTTATTGTCATCTTCGTTTCCATCTTCCTCCTGCATGAAGAAAACATAATAACATAGTCATACGTTACTCGTCTGTTACCTGATATTTTGAGAATAATTGAGTTTAGCTTCATTTGTGTCAGATTTAAAAATATTTTTTATCTTTGAAAATTGAAACAACTTTAGTTTCGGTAATTGAAATATTAGGTTTGCCTTTGTTTCATACATCTACAAGGTACTTTTAAAACCAGTTTCTTTACGCATCAAGTTGGGAAAATAAAAATGGTCTTCCTTCTACATTTGTGTGCTATTTACGCACAAGAGCCTATTGGGAAAATGGCTATTCGTTATTAAGAATTACCGCACATTGAGAAATCTACAACTTTTCATTGCAAAACGCCTGCTGAGCTCGTGAACTCGTTAGACAGCGAAAATCACGAAGATTTGCTCGAACACGTGACTACTGCAACATCAAAATACTTGACTCAAAAGAAAAGTACAAATGACAAACACCACGTTTTTTATTTCCCAATGATAATGTCGCTCTCAATTATAAAATAATTATCTCAAACTTCTCTACTTGGAAAACACAAATTAACATTTGCAAATGAGTTAAGTGAGCCATTACGAACTGCAAAAGGAAACAAAAAACATCCATATTGTGGAAATATCTACGTTAAATTCAATAAATTGCAAGGAAAGAGATGAACAAGCACCTGCAGAACTAGTAGAACTTGTAGCCTAATAAAACTTTGATTGTTAACATGAATTTATTTTTGCACATGTCTAATCACTTATATTGCTTTACAGTAGTAGACACATTTTCGGGGTTAACGTAAGTGTCGAATAGGATGCAAATGAGGTAGTTATTAATAACACTGCTAATTAAATTCAACAAAATGCCACTTAAGTACGTTAACTAACGTATAAAACGAATCAAGTAACATGAAATTATTACCATTATTACCCCATCTTTTTCGAACGATGTCCATACGGTAACGAATACCGCTAAATTAGCTAAGCTACAAATAAGCTGTCCAGAATTTTAAATTTTGCTGTCATAAAAACAATGAATAATATTTCGTTAACGAGTGAAGGTCGGATACGTGCTAGCATTTCGTGCGATTTTTAACTTGGTGCACTCTTTTTTATTTTTATCAAATGATAGACACTTACTCTCTATTGTATAGTGTGATAATCAGAAAAACAGCGTGTTTTATTCCTGATAAAAACAAAAAAATTAAACAAAAAATGAATTTGAACAGTTATTTACATTTAAAATATACATAAATGCTTTTCTTGAGCAAAAGGGTACAATACAATACAAAGATGAGCAAAATTTCAACAATAGAAGGAGTTTCTCCATACTGAGCAAGAGTTGGAAGAAAAAATCGGAGAAACATTAAATTGGAAACAGCCTTTTCTTTACGTAACCTAAATTTGTTCCTTACAGTTGAACTCGTGCCTTAACAACCATGTTTAGTGACATATGAAACAGTACTTAGAATTAACATTATTTTACTATACTATGATGCAATTGGAGGAAAGATTTTATTCTATTGCCTATGAGGTGAAACAACGAACCCTTTCCTATCTCACCAGGCAGCTCAGCACCACATCTAAGAGTCGTTGCTAAACACACGGTGAAGTTTGAGATTCCTCAGCATGACGTCATCTGTGAAGCAACACACTCACAATTCAACGATGTAGTTTTCCTGCTCAATGCATCAACTAAAGATTCCACCAACAACAATCCACTTGTTCTTTTCTTAGCATTATTTATGGAAGCATAGTTGTTGTCACAGAGAACGTCAAATAAAGCTAAAAAAAAAAGTAAGAAGTCACACGACTACATAATAAACGTATTTATCGGCCACTATTTGTCTTAAAACTTCTTAGCAATGGCTCTTGACAATACAATGGTAAGTATATGACGGTAAGTGACGTTCATGAAACATTTCTTTCGTGACATAAGCCTCCATTTTGCTCATCAATGCATCAATCAACTCAGATCCAGAACTATTAACGTGTGACGTCACTTTCGATAGAAGTACTCTGTTTTGTAGTAATCGGTCGTTGAGCTGTTTGGAGTTTAGAAAAGTGCTCAATGCTAATCGCATTTTCTGACTTCCGCATTTTGCGATTTTAAAGTCTGCTTAGTAAGGAATGATGTATTAGGAAACAGTGAAAACAGTTCACAGTCACAGGTCTGGAGTCACTGGAAAACACAGAATAAGCTAAACAGTACGAGTACAAACTCGTGTAAACGATCAATTCCGAGTACAATTAGATAAAACTTTAAATAATCTAATAAACTACTCCATAAGACACCGTACTTCGCACTTAGCTTAGCTGACAGATAAGGTCGAACTACAAATAAACACCTAAGTAACGGCATAAGTGAAAGTCGTAACTTCTTTCAAGATTAAAACTTTTTCATATTATTTTAAAGAATTTAGAAAGGATTTCAAAGTTATTTTAACTCTAAACAATACATAGAAAAACTGTTAAATTAGTTGAACGGATACACACATGTTAACTACGTTCTGCTAGTCAGTTGCACTGTGATGTGCTGTGGAGATAATGTTGGAATCCTATTCCGACAGGCATATTTCAGAAAATTCAATCTTCTACATGGGTCCCACTAATAAAAAAAAAATTACGTATTATAAATTCAGTGCATAGGTTTACTGAACGTTCTACAATTATGAAGGAAAAAGGAAGTAAAGACAAACAGCAAATATCATACACTACAAGTAACGTAGCACAATAAGCCACCTTTATGCTCTTTGAGCTGGTCTGTTATAAGGACGAACGGGAGAAACCAACTCTGATCCCGCTTTAGGGTAGGAAGGTAGGAAGCTGCTGAGGTAAAGGATATAATACTAATCCCATTACCATATTAGCTTTTCACCTTCTCTCCCTAATGTGGGCGCAGAGTTGCACTCCACCGTTCATTTTTATAACGTCCCAGCTCTACGTTTTGTTGGATTGGCGTGACCCGGGTTCGAACTGGAAGCTGATTTTATCCCAAGAATGCTGACATACCGCCTTTATCCATACTCCCACTCCTCCGTTGACATAAAGATAACTCACTGAACTCGTTATTAAGGTCGCAGTTGTCACTATAGGGCTCCACTCCTTCCCCATTGGCTATGGCCGCAAGCATCGTTGGTCGAATGGAGCCCTAGTAGCTGACATAAATGGGTTCAGTGAATCACACTGCCAGAAGAAGAGTGAGTCTATAAAAGCCTTTTGTCAGAGATCCGGGGACGGACTGGGTTTCAATTCAAATCCAGGTCATGTACGTAAAAGATGGCTTGGTGTACTACTTTATTTCTACTGTTTAATATTAACTGCTTGGCTCATTTTTCCCTTTCCTTTATTCAATTTACAGCGATTTATGTATATTTATTTAAGGCTAATGTTACTTATAATTGACTGAAGCACTTACCTGTGTCCATACCTGGTGGAACGATTTTTAGCATCTCTTGCTGCCTGTAAAGTAAAGTTAAATCATCGTTCTACATTCACTACAGAGTTTTACGTAGCTAATTTTGCTTGTGCTCCATTTTTCTTTCTAATTTTATTTACCCATCTCCTTTACGTCGAGGAGTTACTGGCACAGATTTTGTTCCTTGATTCGCTAAAGTAAATAATTAAATGCATGAATATCACTATAAGTCATTGCCAAAACCTCTTAGTAGGATCTGTATAAGCATGGAATACAGCACAGTAACAAAAAAGATAAATATAAAGTGTATGTGGAGCCTACAATCAGCAAATACAAAAAAAAAACCACTGGATGTTTGACGGAATTTAGAAATTTTTTAAAGACAATTATAGTCAGTAGGATGGATTCAGTGATGAAATAATTGTCTGAGCACTTTTCAGTTTTTAAAACAATTTGGTTTAGTCAGTAAACCATATCAGACAGAAATAATACACTGACCAGGCCGTTAACACAGCAGACAGCGGTTAGTAGTAACGACTTAATTTGCATAATTACAGCAATAGTAATAGTGGAAAATACATTCATCATTAATTTTTGAATAACATAATCCTAACCATGATTAAACCATGATTAAAAAATAACAGAATTGCATTCACTACTTAACAATATCCAACGATCAACATATTTTTTGTCCTTGGCAGCCAACAGGGGTCCCGAGAGATCCCCACTGAATAAACTACTCAAAAATTGCCAAACTGTTGTAAAGTTGCCATCTCTTGCTTGCTGACTTGACCGTAATTACCTAATGACTATAATTAGAGCTAATTATGGTGTTCTACTCGAACGATGAAAAGGAACATTGGCCAACTTTCGAATGCCGGGTTTTTGGTTATTGTTCCACGTGCGAGACACGTGCGTTCCTTGTCGAAAGTGTTTCCATATTTTGTAGCGAGAACTAGCCCTTATATTGAAGATGGTTTGGCGCGAAGAGAAGTCTTTCCCAACAAGAACGCAACAAGGACAGAACTCTACGCACGAACTGTCTTGTTGGACAATTTCTTGATTCATGTGTGGATTGTTAAATGTTTATTTTTGTAAATTGCGTTATGTCTAAGGAGAAAGTAAAGAAGTTTTAATTTAACAAGTCTGCAGTGAACCCTTGAAATTACATTGGTGGCAGCGGTGTAGCCGTACTTTCACGTCGAGGAAGCAGCTGGATTCATGTCGATTTGTTCGAGTTTCAACGGTCAGGGTGCTGCCTTTGTGTCTACATTGGCAGTGGTGAAGCAAATTGCGTCTGCATCAAGTGTAAAGTAAATACATTGGTGACAGTGGTCAAGCTGGGCTTACACGTCGAAGAAACCAGCAGTTTTGGCTTACATCCGGACTTTCACGTTAAAGGGACACAGCTGCATCGAAAGTCGGCGGTCAAGTCAACTTAGATGGTAGTGGTGAGTTTCTCCAACTCAGTGGGTTCACTTTCCATGGCAGAATTTCGACTTTGGTGGCAACCAGCGTGGGAGGAAGATTAAAGGGGCTTCCTGCTGTTCAAGAAAGACGAGTCAAGAGACGGAAAAGCTGAGCTGGCAGACAAGATTGCGACTGGACGAGGGACGGAGAACATTCCTATCAGCGAGAGTGGGCGGTAATGCTGCACTTCGTCGTGTGAGAAGGAAAATTTCGGCGAATTCCGGTAATGGAAGAAGCGAAATAGAGTTTGAAGTCATCGTCAGTGCAAGCCTGGGTTCGTCACTTTGGATGTAGAAGTCGTCTTGGCAGCGTCTCCACAACGCGGCAACAGGTGAGCTGTGGCAAACTTTTTTTACACCTTGGTATTAGGGCGTTTGGGAAAAAAAGTGTTGTTTAAAAGCTTGCGGGAACTGTTGTGCGTGTTGGTGCTATTTTTTGATTGTTGGTTGCTTAGGTAATTAAGTAATTTTACAATGGAGTTGCTTAGTGATAAAACTGTGGTTGAATTGAAAGCTGTGTGCGAGGAATTAGGGTTGCATGCGCCTAAGAGAAAAAGTGAAATTCTGGCTATGTTTAAAGGTGGGTTGGAGGGAGAAACTTTGTTGGCTGATGATCTCGCAGAAGCAGTTAAAACTGTAGAGGAGGCTAAAAGGGTAATAAATGAAGAAAAAGAGAAGGAATTACAAGAAAAATAGAGGGAATTACAAGAAAAGCAAGATGAAAAGGATAGGCGAACTTTGGACGCTGAATTAGAGAGGGAAAGGTTAAGTGTAAGAAAAGAAGAATTAAAACGGGAGGAGGCTTTAAGAGAGAGGGAGGACGAATTAGCAAGGGAAAAATTAGCAAGGGAAACAGAATTAAGAGAGAGGGAGGACGAATTAGCAAGAGAAAAATTAGCAAGGGAAAAAGAATTAAGAGAGAGGGAGGACGAATTAGCAAGAGAAAAATTAGTAAGGGAAAAAGAATTAAGAGAGAGGGAGGACGAATTAGCAAGGGAAAAATTAGCAAGGGAAAAAGAATTGAGAGAGAGGGAGGACGAATTAGCCAAGGGAAAAATTAGCAAGGGAAAAAGAATTAAAGGAAAGGGAGGAAGAATTTGAGAGGGAGAAATTGGCTAGGCTAGACGAAATTGAAAGAGAAAAGTTAGCTATAGAAAGAGAAAGATTGGATCGTCACGAAGAGCTAGAACGGGAGAAGTGGGAACGAGAAGATAGATTAACGAGGGAGAAACAGGAGCATGAGCTGCGTATTAGCGAAAATGCTAGGCAGCATAATGATGAAATGCAGGCAAGAGAGTTGTCCTTTAAGCAAGAACAATTAAAGGTAAAAACAGAGTCTGTACAACAAGAAAAACGTTATGACATGTCGAAGTTGTGCCAACCCTTCAGGGAGAAGGAAGACAACATATTAGTTTTCTTGTCTGGTTTTACTAGAATTTGTGATAGGATGGGCTTTAACAAAGAAGAGTGGCCTTTCAGATTGTTATCTTTGTTAACAGGGAAAGCGCGGGAAACACTCATGCGTCTTTCTGATGATGACTTTGCAAAGTTTGATCTGTGTGTGAAAGCTCTTAAAGTAAGATTTAATGTTACAGAGCAGTGTTTACATAACCAGTTTAGGTCAGCAAAAAAAACTGATAGACAAACGTACTTAGATTTTGCTCACACTTTGACAACACTGGGTACTGAATGGGTTAAGGAACTTGATTGTGGGGATTCTTTCCAAAAATTGTTCCAGCAGGTATTAATAGAGGACTTTTTGAATAAGGTACCAAGTCCGATAAGAGTATGGCTTATTGATAAGGGTAAACAAGAGTCTGTTTTGAACTTAGCTTCGCTTGCAGACGATGACTGCGCTAATCGCCAAGAAGCAGTTCTAAGACAGGGGAGTGGTTCTGACAATGGAAAAGGCGGACCACAGGGCGGAAATGATTACCGTGGAGGAGGTAACAATGGTAATGGTTATGGCAGGTATCGGAATGGTAATGGTTATCAAGGTAGTCAAGGTTACAGAAACAATGGAGGGAGCGGTAATTCGCAAAATGGTGGAGGCAACCAAGGGAATGGTACCAATAACTATGGGAACAATAGTAACAATGGTAATGGTAACAATAGCAATAGTTGTACTAGAATTGGTTCAGGTAATAATGGTACGAGCAATGGTACTGCAGCTTCGGCTTACAATGCGCAAGCAAGGCCGCAAGCTAACGACAATACTCAGTCTGGTAGGAGAGCTCCTGTAAAGGCGGACGAGCCGCGTAAGTGCTACATTTGTAGCTCGAGCTCGCATTTGAAAAGGGATTGTCCCAACAATGGTACCAAGGCGTCAGTGGGAAATGTATGTACTCAATTGCCTAGTGTACATAGTGGAAAGGAGGTTAGCTCTTTTAAAGGTAAAAGTGGTACACACTCGGTGGAAAGCCAGTTATGTAAGAAATGCACAATTAATGGAAAGCCTGGTAGTTATTTGCTGGATACAGGTGCATTTATGGATGTGGTTTCTAGTAAAATGGTAGAGCCTAGTTCGTTCACAGGGAAACGAGTTGTTTTGTCGTCAGTTGTATGTCAAAACGTGACAGACTTTCCTGTGGCAAAGGTAAAGTTGGCTACAGAAGATGGCTACATTATGCTGGAATGCGGTGTGTCGCCATTTTTTAAGGACGAAACGTACGACTTTCTGCTTAGCCAAAAGTCTTACGAAAAGCTACAGAAAATTGAAACAAAGGTAAACAACACACGGAATGCGATAGCTAGGTCGAAAACAGGTATCAATGGAAAGAAAAGTAACGAAAAGCAGGCTGTAGATCGATTTATTGATAGTGATGTATTGGATGATCTTTTTAAAGTTGAAGGCGAGGAAACGGAGGAAAGTGTTCGAAATGTTGCAAGTGATAATATGGTAATTGCTGAAAGAAGTGAAATTGGTGTCAAGGTCGAAGATAATGGGCTTACACAAAATGATACAGTTGTCCAGTCACAACACGTTTTAGTCAATAAACAAGCTAGTGTTGTGGCCGACTCTATAAGGAGTACGGAAATTGGTAAAATGGTTACAGCGAAAGATAATGTAGGTTTGTTGACAGCAGGATTTCAAGACTTGTTAG
>JAHWFP010073437.1:0-15802 GCA_023313725.1 Lithobius niger | reverse complement strand
TGGAATCTTTGAACGGGTTCGTCGGTCCATGGCGCAGCGGCTTCGGAACTGCATCGAGGCAGAGGGGGTCATTTTGAGCACCTACTATGATAAAACGCTTACGTTTAGTTTGTTTTCCGTCGTATTTATCTTTTTGAGTTGCTTGTCACAGAATGTTCTGGAGAGGAGGTCTTTTGCGGATGCGTATTGCAGTTAATTGCAGCAGAGCCGCAAATGCAATGATACTCAGTAAAACTTTGAGTAGCCATCTTCTGTTTACTTAATGATGTTTCATTTCTCGATTGTTTTCAATCACACAGTAATGTGATACGATGTGTTTTTTCTGGTATGTACAATTTGTTTCATTAAAGTACAAGACCAAAGCAGTTACTCCTCTCTTCCCCCACGTTTGATCCCCCCCCCCCATAAGAAAATTACCTCTCCCTCTGATAAGTTGTGCGACCCAATACTGTATTATGAAGTACTGAAATACCAGGTATGATATGGCACATATCCTGAGTTTGGAATGGAAACGGTGAATCATTACGAGGTATTTAAGAACGGTTTACCCCAAACCTGGGGGGGGGGGGGCTGTAACTAAAGACTGGTGCATTTCCGGACCCATGTTTATAGGACTTTTTCTTCTTATCTTTGATCACACAGCGGACCCTCAAAATATTTGACACCAATTTCCGAACACCCTGTATAATAGACGGTTTCCAAAGATGGCCGTGTTGCTAATAAATAATGGTCGGTTCCTAGTCTTCATAGTAAATTTAAATGCCTAAATATAAAACTGCATTACGATAAATCAATTAGCCTTGGGACCTTTTATTTATTTATTTAGTTTTTAATTTTAAGCTTTTTTATTTTCAGGGCCAGTAAGTACTAAAGGCTGGTGTGCTCCATCTGGGTATTACAGTGGCTATTGTCGAAGCGATTTTCAATGTCGTTATGTTTGTATAGACAGAGACGGAAAGGAGGACGGCTATTGTACCGGTGGTGCACTGCTTAGTAGAATGTGTATGTGCTGCGTTGGTGTCTCACGTTAAAAAATAATTAGTTGCAACACTGATTTTTTGACGAATATTATGTGCTGTTGTTGCAACCGATGAACACCACAAATAAAGTCCAATATGAAAATTCTATTTTGTGTGATTGCTTGGTAACAGGTAGACTATGTGCTCAAGGTTTGCCCCAGTTTTATTTGTAATGGTTGTAAATAATTAAAATGAGCAAAAAGTGGAAATAGCATACTTTTTTGCAGACGACATTTCTTTTCTTGGAAAGTAAGACTCCTATGACAGATTGGTTAAAAACTTAAAAGAAAGAATTAAATTATATTTAAAACTGGTGTATTAAATTGATAGCACATTAGCATTTGAATACATACGAATCGATGATGTTGGTGCTGTCTTCATCAGTTTAAACGGGGTCTAAGAAAAGTCGATCTTTCCATGTTTTTAAAGTGTTTCTAATTATTTTTTAGATACTAGGAAACATGCTTAGGGCCTATTGTAAGCGGCGCGAAAAAAATTTATTTTAAATTTGTATTTCCTCTCATTATAATGGCTTTGCAATGTTTGCTAATGGTCCTTAAAAAGCTGGGGGCAATATTCATTCGGCTACAGTTGAACTGAAGTTTTTTGCTGGTGGTTTTTACATATTAGCTAGACTACGTTTCATATTAATTTTAAGATACTTTCGTTTGCACACATATTTAGTAACCGTATCGTTATTTGCAGCCACTTTGCGCCGTCGCCGCCGTTGTAAAATACGACGTTAGCCGCCGTGGTTAAGCTGGCAAAGAACGTGCCGGCGCCGCCGTGGTTAAGCTGGCAAAGAACGTGCCACCGTCAATAATACTTACATTGTTTATATTTATTGCAGAGTATCTTTCCTAGATTTAAAATATTAACAATAAAGCATTTAATTGCAAGCTAAACAATCACCCGTAACGATTTGATTTGATTTGATTTAATGCGGAGCGTTAACCATACAGATTATCTGCCCCAAAAACCACACCAAATACCAACGAAACAATTCACAGAAGACCAAAATACAACATCAAAATTCGAAAATTACAACCTCCCTGAATCACAGCAGAAGGAATACACAGTACGCAGAGCTCGAAAATTCTTCTTCACAGTGTGAGGATACACACCCAGAATATCCAATAATCGCAACGGCGAACAAACCGGAGACAACCAACGACGCCGATCATCAATAAACATGGGGCAGCACAACAGAAAATGTTCCACATCCTCCACTGCGGCACCACATAGGCAAGCCGGTGAAATATCTTGGTCTACTAAAGCAAGGCACTGGTTTAATGGCACATGCCCCGTGCGGAGCTGCGACAACAATACCGCTGCATGTCGTGAAAGCCGGTCCAGTTCCACTGGAGGTGAGATAGATGGATGTACATTGAACAGGTGACGCCCACCTGGATCCACAAACCATCGCTCTTCCCATACTGACCGTGCAAACTGACGTGATACTACAGAAAGGTCCCTTGGGGAGAAAACAGACGACACTTCTGCGCACTGTTCCTGTAGGTAGACCCGTGAATAGTCATCAGCCAACCGATTCCCCAAGGACCATGAATGACCCGGAACCCAGTCCGAGAAGATCGGCAAGCCCATACTGGAAGCACGAAGAAGTTTGTTGCAGATTTCCAACACAACTGGGGTCCACGGAGACAAGGACAAAGATGAACTGCGAATTAGACTCAGTGCTGATTTCGAATCAGACCAGACAACAAAAGATCTCGGATTCAGGTCAATACCCATATCAATGGCTATCGAAATGGCAGCCAGTTCAGCCAACAGGACACTTGGAGTTGGTGGGAGGCGAAAAGCATGGGACTTCTTTAATGCGGGGATCCAAATACCCACGCCACAATGAGAATAGTCCTGAAAGGAAGCATCACAAAAAATGTCCATGCTGTCATTATCCATTCCACTGCTGCACATTACCCTATGAGCGCATTCTGCAAAGTTCCATGGGCCAATGGTAGGCACTACCGACAAGACTGGAAACAAGGTACACATGGATTCAGACACAAAGGTCACCGCGGAACCCAAAGAGCCCAAGGACTGTTGCAACCATACCGGCAACTCCTGGTAGTGAAGTAGAATGTCATGCAACAAGTCCCCTTTACCACGACCTAGGTTCCTCAGGGCAAATCGCACAGACAGTTCTTCAGCACGCACATCCACTGGCAACTCACCGGCCTCCACCAACAAAGCTGATACTGGCGTAGAACGCCGGCAGCCAGTAACAATCCTGAGACACGAATTCAGAGCAACTTGAACAGAATCTAATCGGTGGGCAGACCCGAGAAAGGGTAAATGGTAATCAGCGCGTGATAACACAAAAGACCTATACACACTGCGCAGCAGTGCCATATTCAAACCCCAGTCAGCTCCCGCTAGGCGGTGCAGAACCCTTGACGCAGAAGTGATCTTTGCACACAACTCCCGTTCGTCCCGTGACCAGGTCAACCGTTCATCCAACCACACTCCAAGGTACTTAATTTCTCTGCTGTTCCTGACTGAGACACCACCAATCTGCAGAGAAAACGAAGGATAAGACATCCTACTGAAAAGCACCACACTCGACTTCTCCGGTGAAAGAGCCATGCCTCCAGCTCCTAACCACTGCTCCATCAGCTCAACCACCCCTTGTAACGCTCTCACAATGGTCTCCACATCCCGGCCAACCAACCAAATTGCAATGTCATCGGCGAAGACCGCAATATTGGAACACGGAGCCACTAACTCTATAAGGGAGTTCAAGAAAACAGCAAACAGGACAGGACTTAAACAACTACCCTGGGGTAAGCCCCTACTTGTAGTGGCGACATCCGAGAAGTAACACCCCATTCTGGTAACAAACGATCGGCAGAGAAGAAGAGACTGAAGAACCCTTATTACCTTGGCACTAACACCCATGTTCGCTAGGGCTGACCACAACAAGCCCAAATCAACTTTATCATAGGCTGCAGAAATATCCAGAAACGCTGCCACTACAACTTGCTCCGACAACCATGCCTCTCTGATACCTGATTCCAACAGAGCCACAGCATCCTGGGCACTCCTGCCCTTTCTGAAGCCATACTGAGCATTATGGAAAGAACCATTACTCTCCAAAAACCAAGTTAACCTACTAACCAACATTCGCTCAAAAACCTTACACATGCAGGACAACAACGCAATCGGTCTAAAGCTACTCACAAGGGACCTATCCCTGCCTGTCCTCGGTATCGGAGTAAGAATAGCAACCTTCCAACCAGCTGGAACCTCACCTCGTTCCCATACCAAATTAAAGAAGTCCAATAACTGAGCATGAATAGATGGCAAACGCAACACGCGATACGAAACTCCGTCGAGGCCTGGAGCACCATCTCCACACCGACTCAAAGCTGCAGCCAATTCTTCCTGCAAGAAGGGTGGGTCAATAGGACAATCAACTTGTACCTCCCACTCAGTAACCCGGGAGTCTTCTTGAACTGCATAAATACTCTCGAACTGACGTTGAACTGCATTTGCCATGTCTCGGCCACGCAGGATTGGTGAACTTGGAGCTCTCCTGAGCCACAACGGAACCCTTCGCAAAGAAGTTGGGGAAACCAGCCTCCACGCCTCAGAAGGTGAAGTCAACCTAGTCAATCTGGAACACAGAAACTTCCACACATTCCGCTTCGCTAAACGGAGCACCCTCTTCGCTTGCGCCAGGGCCTGTTGATAACTCTCCCACCGTAACTGTGATGGAGCACGCTTAAAACGACGGAATTCCCTACGACGAAGGCACACAACTGCTCGACACTCATCAGTCCACCATAATGCTTTCGAAGAAGTCTGTGGCCTTGCACCATTCCTCGGTCTACCACAACGGAAAAGCCTAAGCAAGGCAGCGTAAGAGTCCTCCACCTCGCCCTGCACTCCGCCATAAACCAACAAATCACGCATGTGTAGAAGCTGAGAACGATCATTAACTTCAACCCCACTGTATCCAAGCAACCGATTATAGTCCGATGAAACCAAGATTGGAAAATGATCGCTCCCATACAAGTCATCTGAAATTACAGTGAACAATTTGCCAGCCAAAGAAGCCGAACAAAGCACTAAGTCCAATACCGATTCTTGAAAGTGGCCACCAAACCAACGTGCAAAGGTAGGAGTATCACCATTAAGTACCACATACCCCAGATCGACCATCGCATCAGCTATAATCCTACCTTTCCTGTTCACTACCGGGCGATTACCCCAAAACGGGTGGTGAGCATTAAAATCACCACATATGATGAAGGGGACAGGCAGGGCCTCTACCCAATCCCGCCATTCACTGGACCGAAAATTGTCCGACGAGTAAGCGCAAATCACTGTTACCCAGGATTCCCCATTCCATACCTGCACCGCTGAGCTAAACAAACCAACTGGATTTCTCAATTCAAGCGGTCGACTGGCAACCGTTCGACGAACCAACAGGGCTGTGCCACCCTTACCACCATCACTACCACAACAGATAGAGTCCCAATCACTCCAGGACCACGAATCTTGCAACTTCGTTTCAGCAATGCCAACAATATCTACCCTACTACACAATAATTCCAATTCTACCAACTTCTGTCGCACCCCACGTGCATTCCAAAAAGCCATCGTATAAGGAAATGAAGACATTTCAAAGCACTGTATCTTCTTCACCACTGATCAGAGAACTGGTAGACAGAGAGCCAATTTCCAAAGATTCCGCACTCAGAGGCCAGGGCGACTCAGAAACTTGGGAGTCACTTTAGCCAACACCGCCAGTCTGCAAATCCTGGGCAATGACTTCCCCTTCAGATGGAGCAAGCACAGAAAATGGGTTAGCCGACTGGACCAATAACTTAGGCCTGATGGGCGAAGGCGACCGACGCGGCTTACTCTTCTGGCCAACTCGCCGCATATCATCAACATTCCTCCCAAAACTACCAACTTCATGCCACCCTCCAACATCCACATCAATAGGCTCCTTAACAGCAGACGGCACAAGAGCAGGCATATCCACCACTCCACCATCCGCCACTTCACCATCCACTGCTTCGTCACCATCCACCACGTCACCGTCCACTCCTTCTTCACCATCCGCACTCACTGCACCTGAGGCACTATCTACTCCTCGCCCCACGTCCATAACATTGTCCAAATCCTCCTGGTCTCCATCCTGAACCAAAACTTCCGTCTCACTGGCCCTCACTACTGATGCAAAGGACCTGGTTGCACATTCACCTCTGTGAAACACGCCACAGGACGCACAGCGAACGACGTTGCACTGACTACGAATATGGCCGACGAAATTGCATCGTAGGCATCTGGCTGGTTTATTCTGCACCGAGACTAAAGCCTGCAAACCATCCACCGTCACAATGTCTGGAATATCGTCCACTGACAATCCACTTCTCAGCCGTAGCCTGACAGTTCGTACGTTAGTATAGCTGTGACGAACCATGCCCACTCTGGATTTTTCCCGAAACACTTCCTCTACCTCTCCAAAATGTTCAAAGGCCAACTTAACAACTTCGTCCTCCACATAAAATGGGAGCCAAAAAATACGGCAGACAACAGACTTAACACATGGGTCAATAACTTTACACATATGGCCCTTGATGCTGGTTGGGCTTGAGTCCAACACAAGTCTCTTGCTCTCGACGCTCTTAAAAACTACCTCATAAACAGTATTTAGGCGCATAGGACCTAACGCAACAATGTCCGAAACTTCAACAATGCCCTTTAAAAGATCCACAAAGTCTTCACGCAGATAAGGCCTACCCGCCGACCCGCACAACACAACAACAGAGTTTTTCATCCTACCAGTGTCCAACTTTCCACCGTACAGTTTCAAAACATAATCCCAGCTTGGCAACAACTCCAACTCATCAGCCCGCTCTTCTCCAGCCATAAATAAACCCGCTCTAGGCGTAACATGTGCTTGACGACTCATCACAACGATAGTAACGATAGTACTTCACAACAATCAAAAGATTCAAACATCCGCGGCTCTCTACGCTGCCTTCTATAACAATGTTGAAGCGCACACCTCTGGCACGTACTGCAACGCCAAACGCTAAATTTTTTTTTAATTGGTATTATTACAATTGTTGATCAGCCGGTGTTAGCTTGGCTGTGAAGATAGAATTTAAATAATTCTAAATCCTAATTTTAAGCCTTATAGTTAGTCCCGTTTTAGTTTCGTAAACGACAACAGTAGAGAAATTAGGCCTATTGGGTTCGATGTTAGGCATATTTATTCTGGCAACATGGGATGGAGAGTGTAGTTTCCATAGCAATCTAGAAATCTTGAAATTACAATACGAAGCCAAATTATTGTTCTGTGTTGTGATATAAATACGTAGTCTGCTGTGTACTGTCGTATTATATGCACGGTTTCCTCCTGCAGCATCGATTTGATGTTTCAAATTTGAGATTCCCATTGATAGCGTCAACGCCACTTTGGTTGCCATGTTGGCCGAATTCCTTCAAGCATTCTTTTTTACATGAAACGAATGTGAGTCGTTAACGAATCCTTCTGGTTTTTCCCATTTGCTTGTCTTCCTCTAGTGGTTAAAGTGTTATGATCAAATGTTATTATTTCGTTGAGTTGTGTCAAAAAAGATTATTAGCAGTAAGGAAGCTACGATGATTTATTTTGGCTTTTTTTTTAAAGTCCACTTGATTACCAACAGCACAGTGTATGCGTCGTCGGAATTCCTTAACTATTCACGATTCCAAATTTACAATGGTGAGTGTTAGAAATAAATTCGAAAATTTGTTATTTCGCCCGTAATAATTGTTCGATTTACGTCAAATTTTGGCTCAGCAATACTGTTTGGGGTATCAAGCGTTGTACCAAATTTCGTTCCAATCCGATCTTTCGTTTGGGCTCCACCCAGACTAAAAATGTGCGACCAACGGACCAACGGACCAACGGACCAACCAACCAACATTTTGCAATTTGGTGTCCGTTATAGGCTACGCTTCGCTCGCTCGCTCCGCCAACTATTTGTGCTTAAACTTTTATTCACTAATATTTGTGACAACGCAGCCGACTGGGTGTAGGAATTGCAAATCTTCATTTTTACTAGGGGCAAGTATTAGAGGATAAAGTTTTACCACTTGCTGTTGACTTTTACCATTTTTTGGCGGTAATAAAGCTGTTATATTATATTATTATTATTATTATTATTATTACAACACAGAAAAAAACTAACTGAAACATTTTCAAAAACAATGGTAAGAGGGTCAAAGGGTTTAGCGAGCGTTAACCGCACCGGGTCATCTGCCCGACGAAGCCCTAAGTGATGAAGACGTAAACTATGTATCGCATAAATGTGATAACTGAGCAAAATACGGCTTCGCCGTTTAGAAAAAAAACACATTAGAGCTCGATCCCCATACTCACAGCCGTGAAGGTGCACGAATAAAAACGGATTAGAGTTCACTCGAACGCAACGAACTCTAATTTGAACTCCAATACCAGGGAACAAGGACTATTTTTGATCAATGGTTATGTTAGAAAGAAAGCCCAGTTTATGTTTGAAAAGTTCAATGTTTCGGTGTTTGGGCGGGCACGCATAATTTATGTATTATACAGACCTTTTTTTTTTTTAATATTTTTCTGTGTTTGTTGTTTCATATTAAATCTGTTTCGTGTGGAGTGGGTATATGTGTATTTTAAGTGCATTTATAATTTGTGAAACAAGCAGACTCCTAGTTAAGGCATTTTTTGCCTGTGTTTGTGTTTGAAGGTCGTTTGAAGTGGTATTTCTAGTTCGTTTGAGTAATTACGTCTTCATTTTGTGTATGCATTTTATCTTTCAATTTTGTAGCGTTTTGCTGTTTATGGCGTTATTTTGTGTGTGTTTGTGGGCCTGCCGGCCGTGCTAATAACGAAAACTGCGTGCAATTGGTGGCGCACGTTTTCCTGGAACTAGTGTACCTTGTATTTATTCGCAGTCCAAAGGTATACCGAAGTTGTTATTCGGGAACTCGTGCATAATTTACAGTTCCGGTAAAAAAAAAAAGCCTTCGTTTTACGGAAGAAGTGGAGGATTAATGTATGTTACTCAGAACGAAAATGTTGATATCTCGACAACTACTGGGCAGAATTGAATGAAACAAAAACTGGGTTGCGTATTATGCTATCAGCTATATTTCTATGCATATTACATGAAATGGTAAGTAGCCAAATATAATTGGCCGAGCGAGCAACACGAGTTGATAACTAATAATATATCTCATAAACTACTGGAAAGAATTGACTAAAACAAAAAACTGGATTAATTGTTATGATGTATGCTATATTTGTATACGTATGACGTGCGATGTTAAGCAACAATATGTAATATGCAATTCAGTCTTTATTTCATGAAAATCCATCCAGCAGTTTTCAAGATATCATTAAGTTTTTCTCGCTCGGCCAATTATTTTCCGTCAGATAACGTAGTATTTAGGCTACAATGCATAGTTATAGGACTTTAATTGTGATATTCATCGGTTGTAACAACAGCACATAATATTCACCAAAAAATTAATCGCCAAAATTTTCTGGGCAACATAGGCATGCACTATTGTATACAAAGTCTTCGGAACAGTATCCGTCCGCCATGTTTTCCTGCGACCTACAATGGAGTCTACAGCTTTTCATACTTGAGCAAAAGCCGCTGTAAGTTCCGGAATAAACGCATTTGCCACTTTCTGCTTGCTCTGCAAATATAAAGTCATAAAATAAAAAAAACATAAATAAATGCTAAGTCAGGGTTGCCAGAGGTCCTTACGCATAAAAATATCGCAATTATCGACCTTTCCATCGTAAAAATATCGACCGAATATCGACTAAATATCGACCGAATATCTACTGAATAGGACCTCGTCAGACATACACGAACTGAAAAAAATGAAAAACTGCAAATGCATGCAACAGACAGTCACCAAGATACATGATAACGTTTGGTCTAAGGTTATAAAAAAAAAACAATTGTTTTTACGGCTGATTCCTCCCCCTTCCAAATAAAGTTACCTGGCTCGTTAAAATTAAGTTTCGTTGTTTTTTTTTTAGCACAGCATCTGATTACAGGGAACGAAATATCCCCACCCCCCCCTCCCCCCCAAGAAAAAAAAATCTCTTGCCCACAATGGTACCTCCGGTAGCAGTATAGCGAAAAGGCGAGTTCCATTCCTGCTGTAGAGCAACTCAGAGTTCGTTTTTCGAAGTGAAACTGGAAGTTCACGTTTTATAACTGCTTTCGCGTAGAGACCATGACAAATCGCCAATATTAAAAAATATACGGCCAATTGCAGTATATTTATTTCAATACTTAATTTTATCGACTTTTATTGACATAACAGAACTTTATCGACTTTTAACGACTTGGAAAAAAATAACGACCAATTCCATAATTATCGACCAACTGGTAAGCCTGATTTGCTACGTCTCAATAGATTTATTGTAATGCTTTATTCATATCCGGAACACGAAGAGTCCCATAAGTAATTAGCACTCGTTGTAGACCTGTAAGTTTATTTCTAGTAATTTTTTTTTTCTAAATGAGAGCTAACATGCAGAGTTAGAGAAAAAAATAGTATAATAGTATAATAGTTAGTTGTTAGAGATCAGGCTATTCCTGAAACGGCCATTACTGCAAACCCCTCTTTTAAGTAAAGCTTTAGTGTTGAGCGCATGGTTTCCAGACCACTTTGGCTCATCAAAAATCAATCAATTGATTACAGAAACACAGCCATTGACCAAGTCATCATCAGAGAAGTGCCATTACGTATGGGAAATGTTACGGAAACAGGTCATTATTGGTAAGCCACCCTTTATTGGTAAGCCACCCTTTATTGGTAAGCCACCCTTTATTGGACCTATCCGGTAATCGGTGTCCATCACTTTCGAAAATGTTGATATTCACAACGCCTTCTGGTGAGTGCGAAATGGAACAAAATAATAACTGTGAAAAGACGTGTTTTTATTTGATCTAATTCGTCCAGAAATCATGATTCCCCTAATCATGATTCCCCTAATCATGATTTTCCTAATTATTTGCAGAAAATGCTAATGTTACTTACGTAAATTAGCCAGGAAAGCCAGAACAACGAAAATAACGATGACTTTGGTAGCAACCATTACTTCCAAAGAAAGGGATCAGATTGGACAATATTCTTTGATTCTGCAAAAAAAAAAAAAATATGTATTATGCGTACACCACGTGAAGAATATCAGAGGTCACAGTTGGTGAAAGAAGACAAAATTGTTTAACTGTTTATTATTACAGTGTAAAGGACCCACGGTCATCCGCTCTATCTAACTACAGCTAAAACTAACCTAAGAGAAATAGAACACAGTAAAGAAAGGACATGCAGTCCCCGGAGCTCAGCTACCTGATACAGCAATTCCATCCAGAAACCGACAAAACTCAAAAGGCTTCAAAGGGTTTAACGAGCGTTAACCACTCCTGGTTATGTGCCCGAAGCCCTAAGGCCCTACGTCTGCAACAGCCGACAAAACTTTCAGCCAGCCAACAATGTCGCCTTCTGCGCGACCAGATGAAGTCTGCACAGACTACACCGAAAATGGAGTCAAATTTGTAGTCGATTGTTTTCCCAGTTTGAAGGCATAATAAGAATTCTCGCATTGCATTATGGGAACGCCATGCCGGCGAGCAGGAATTCGCGGCTGAATTTTTGCGGCTGAGTTCCTTTGTTTGCATCAGTTAGACGATGGCATTCGGCAACAATAGAGAAGCGTCAATTGACGTCATATTGGCTGCGAGACACCATTTGGAGGTAATAACTGCAAGGTGCACTAGATTAAAATGTAACGGAAAAAACGGCACTTCTAGTCAAGACAGTGCTTTGAAAGCGGCTTTCTTAGGCTTAAAAGAACGTTGTTTTCTCCAATAACGTAAATCGCGCGTTATAGGCCTAAGAAATCCAGTCTAATAGCATTGGCTTCAATAAGACGATCTTCCTTTCTCCCTCCATTGCTCCTTGCAGCTAACCCAGTTACTGGCTCCACCAGAGAGTTATACACAATAATACTACGTCGTGTCACTGCCCTATGAGGTAAGATTTTCGCTGTTTACCTGAGTTGCGAAGCACGAGGGCAATAAACCGAAAGTCTTACCGCATTGTTGTCGAACGCCAGCGTCTAACATATTTGTACAATGACGAGTTGAATCTTTAGTGAACGAGCCATTGTTGCAATAAAGCGACAGTGTTAACGCATTGTTGCCGAACCATCGTCGAACATATTTCCATTGTGAGTAAACGAGCCATTGTTGGCGGGAATGTTCTTTGCTCCAACTCCGTTTTTAAAACTCAATAACTGCAATAAAGGCCTAATTTGTTTATTTTAATCAGTTTTAACTCTGTCCTTCTGGTTTTCCTTCAGCTGCAATAAATGTATTATTTTGGAAACATTGACATGTAAACATTGATAGCGGTAGTAGATTTACTTGAACCAACGCCTTCGTATTCTAATCCTATAATTCTTTTTTTCTATTTTTAACATAAATCGTTGTTAATTTAAAGTGTGAAATAGTTCAATAATACTTTAGAAACGATTTCGGATACGTAAACATGGACAGCGATTGTATTTTTACTCACTTAAGTAAGAACCAAAGACCTTCGTTTTCTTACTTACGTAAGTGAGAAACCCACGCCTTTGTTTTCTTCCATACCTAATTAAGAAATCCACGCCTAGCCGTGGTTCTTACTAGTGGTAAGACAACGGTTACATTGTTGCAGCTTTGTTGCTGCAGTGTGTCTTCTTAATATAAATCCACTGCTGCAACAATGGTCAACAATGAGTTGTACAAATCTTGTGATTATTGTCACAGGTTACCGTAGCGTGCGGTTGTTGGTTGCCTAGGAGACGCAGTTCGCGATCCTAGCTAGACTACGTCGATACACCGATGCGCATGATTGAATGTTATAAACCGAATAAGGTGCATAAGAAGCAGTTTGAAGGAATATAACCGTGTTTTAGCTCAATACGTGTTTGGAGTGCATTCTATATACTGGAAGAGCTGAATGTTGAATCATCAAAATCCATTTACTAATTTAAAACCACCAATTTCTTCATCTAGGCTAGGCCTAACCATCACTTTCATATTAACAACTTATCTCAACAGAAAAAAAGGCTATTTCCAAGCTTGTCGAGAATTGAGGTGATTTCCAAGACTGTACTGAGTCTTAAACAGAGTGGTGCTGGTAGCTGAGAGGTGGTAGGGCTCGGACCAACTTCTTGAAGAAGCTGATATAATCGGTGACTAGAAGGGACCCTGCCACAACTGCAGATTGGGGGAGTGTGAGAGACCACTAAACTCCTTCATCAATTGTGGCATAAATTTGGGCAAAAATGTAAGGCCCTAACCATGAGCGAAGGACTGAATTATAATTAGGAACCGGTCATTATTTATCACCGGGAGAGGGGAGGGGTAAAAAAACACACTGACCATCTGGAAGACAAAGTAAATTTTGGACCTCAAAAATGGCACTTTTACCAGTTAATATTTCTAAAAACGCCTCAGTTACCACCCCACATGATGTGAGTATTACAAGGTTTCGAAGCTACTAGTAGGCTACCATTTACGCAAGTTTAGTTTTTACAAAAAACTTTGTAGAATAGTCTTGGCACCTCGTGTCTTGGCGTCTTCGGTCTTTCAGATGCTGACTATGTTACGAATGTGGGCATACAAGCAAACAGTGTGTTCATCATACTTATTGTGCGAATCTTGACAAGAGATGGGTGTGAGGAACATTTTATAGAACGCTTTTACTCCAACATGTGTTTTCGTTAATAACGAAACACATTTTCTTACAACTAATGGTAACTGTCGGTGTAGAGAGCTACTTAGTTAATTCGGCATTAATCTTGCTACAGGAATCATCTGCAGACAGTCTCAATGGGCATACGAAAAGCGCATTTTTTTTTGTTTGGCGGGGGATCACATTATTTTTGGACCTTGAGTGGAGGGGGTCAAGATTTTTTTCAGGGTCTCGAAGAGGCGGGGGTGTCGTAGAAAATTTGAAGGTCATATTTTCATTTCCTCCGACTCCCCCCCCCCCCCCCCGCTCCATTCCGTAAATAATGACCGTTCCCTTAAAAAATTATTCGATACTAGAAAATATCATACTGAATTATCCAATTTATTATTCATTTATAATTTTTTGGGAAAAAATACTGGAAATTCTCCTGAAACACTACTGTTATGTCACCTTACATATTTCAAGAGTGCCTTACAAAACGAAATTCATCCGTGAAAAAAAATTAATTCTTCGTGACTTTTTTTTTTAAGTTGTACCTTGTTTCATTCCTGTAAACCTGTGGGTAAACTTGAATTATTGACGAAAGTTTTGCTGGGTAGGCCTACTTTCAAAATCAACTATCCAGCAGAATACTCTTTAAAAAAATTTTCAACTTACCTATAGTATAGCTTGTTCGAAATAACAGCGAAATTGGTAACTTAGCTGGTAGTTGTTGCTGACTGCTTGACTATAACTTGGGAGAGAATGTGGTTTGCTGTAGCAAACCGTTTCTATGTACTTAGTATTTTGTGTGATAATACTTTGTGGTTTCAGATAGGTTTTTCGATTTCTTTTGAATTGGTTTGGCTTTTAAAAGAACCATTTAGAAACAAGCTATAAACAGCAATCAAATTCCAAGCGCTGATGAATTGTTGCTAACAAAACTTAAAATTATTTTAATACCAGTCAGTTAAAAGGATGAAGTAAAGTAATAAATGTTTATGATTGCAATCCAGATAGCCTCTTTATTTATTTATTTTTAATTGATTGAAGGAATGATGGTCGCCGGACATTTTTATCGTATTTTTTCTATACATTACCGCATGCATTTTTTAAATAGCTCATCTTCCAATTCCTAGCACAAAAGCTTTAGCCTTTTACAGGCAGACCGGACTGAAATTTATATTGATGAGTTTGCCGTATACACGTTTGCCATATCTATTATTCTTTCCTTTAATAAATAGACGAAAATTAAGGAAAATTGGAAATTGGCCAACAGCGAAAATTATACACTAGAAATAACGTAGTTCAGTAAGCCACCTTTATGCACTTAACGTTTCGTCGGAGTGGCATGACCCGGATTCGAACCGGCTACCCAGTTCGCCCCCAGATCACTTGCATAGCGCCTTAATTGTTATTGATTCCTAAAATAAGCTTGTGGTAGGTAATAACATAGTTCGTATTACGAATTTCAGGTTAGGTTTCCCAGTTTTAACGACATAGCCTTAAACCGTATATGTGCCAATGATTTTTATTCCATACGCGACTGGAAAGCTCGGATCGAGGTAATCAATTTAGTATATTTGAATGTCAAAATCGGTTTAAAATTGGCATAATATCTAGTTTTGACAGGAGTCGAATTTTCAGGCTGAGCCCACGAGTCTAGTTTGGATACAAACTCCCACTCTTCTCAGACAATGTTTGAAGCGGCGTCGCTCTAAATTTAGAACCTAAAGTAATTTTATTTGCTAACTCTGCCTGTCCGACACCATCACTTTCAGTTTTACAATTCTAGGTAATCATATATATGATTGAAGTCCTCTCTCCAGCAAAACTAAAACTATTAATTTCTCCGTTTCTATTCAATATATTTCGACCAAACTTGGCCAGATAGTAGATAGCAACTTTTCCAAACTTTACACTAACTTTTATGCAATTCCGTGCAAGAGTAAACGTAGTAGTCTAGGAGCTAGCTAGGGTTGAGTGTGCAATTCGATGTACCCTAAATTTAGTTTTTGATTTGAGTTTATGGT
>JAHWFP010073435.1:0-17514 GCA_023313725.1 Lithobius niger | reverse complement strand
TCGTTCTCTCAGAAGAACCAGTCATACCTGATGAACCAGAGTTTGGGAAGAAGATTAGGCCTACAACAAATAAGAGTAGGATGAATTTGGGGGGGGATTGAGGCTTAATGGCTCGTCGACAACTTGGTCATAAGCGCCAACCTCAGTCACAGTGCAGTGGTCTGGGTTGCCACTGCACCACAGATTACAGAGATGTTATTCAAACCCCTAATCTAAATCTTGTCATACATCTGTACCTCCTGCAAAAATTGAAAAACACCGGACAGGAGGACAGACTTATCACCCAATTGACGCGCAATGTCATGCGGAAGATGGAAACGACGACGAACACCATCAAGATGGTGACAATCAACAAGGAAGTGCCGGACCGTAAGTGGCCGTCGACACCAAGTACATTCAGGAGGGTCAACCCCCCCGCAAAAGGAAACAGTGAGTAAGTCGAGTGTGACCAACGTGCAAACGGCCAACACAACCTCCTCACGGCGACTGCGGCGACACGTCGAGTGCCATTCCTCAACAGTGCCTTTAATAGTACGTAACTTATTGCCGACTTGACTGTCCCACAAGGCTTGCCAAAAAGCGTGTAACCTCAGACGCAGAGTTGGAAAGGCGTATGAGGGAACAAGGCTGAGATCCCTACCGAGAGGGCCAGAAAGGGCCCCTTTTGCAGCAGAATCAGCTTGCTCATTCCCTGCTATCCCAACATGGCCCGGGGTCCAGCAGAAAAGCACGGTTTTCCGCTAACCAGGCAAGCGGGAAACCAAGGCTTGGACACGTTGTGTCAAGGGGTTCCGAGGATTGTAATTCGCCAGGGCACTCATGGAATCGCTGAAGACAATGAAATGGGTGCCCTGAAGGCCAAGGATCCATTCCACCGCCAAACCAAGAGCCAAAAGCTCTGCAGAAAACACAGAATAGCCTGATGGAAGGCGATGGGCAACCGTTACTCCCTTACACACACAAGCACATGCCACGCCAACGTCCGACTTCGACCCATCAGTAAACAGCCGCTGATAACCGGCGTACTGAGAACACAGCCGCCGGAACTCCTGCAAGTACCTTGCTGGTAGAGTGGAACCCTGCGGGAGGGACGCCATAGCGAAAATGAAAATGCTACTTGGGACAAGCCAAGGGGCCACTGGCATCTCCTCAAGCCTCAAGACACAGGGCATTTCAAAAGCTATCTCCCGACAGGACTGCTGGAGCCTATCGCGGAAATCACCCTTACCCACCCTGCGTCTAGCGACTCGCAAGTCTGGCCCAAAAACCATGGACCAAGCAGGACTGGATTGCACAGCACGCAAACGCACAGCATACTGAATGGCAAGCTTCCGCCGACGAACGGCCATAGGTGGCTCCGACGCCTCAGCATAGAGGCTGACCACTGGAGAAGTTCGAAATGCCCCAGTTCGAAATGAATTTGGGTTGGATGAAAAAGATTACATTGATATGAACAAATTGGTGGATAAACTGAGACTCTTGTATGCAGCTTCGGTTGGCGGCAGAGATGCTCATGAAGAGGAAATTCTGGAAATTCTAGTTAAGTTCGAGACGAGATAAATTGTAAACTAAGTTGAAAAGAGAGCTATACGCCAAATGGAACACTGATTGGAAATTTGACCGGTTGAGTGGTTTTAATACAGCATAGTGTTCTATCGTATCAATAAAATTATAAAAACAGTTGGGCTAATCACCAGATTATTAACAATAGATTGAGAGAAACAATATTTTATAGTTTTACTGGTGCATAATGTTGGAAATTCACAAGATCATTACAATAGAAGGCAGAAAATGGTATTTTGCTGTTGTGCTGTTGCATTATGTTTGGGCTTCAGAAGATCATTAACATCAGGATTTAGGGTAACGTTATTTTTGTACTGGTGTATTATGTTGGAGATTAACAAGATAATAGGATTATTGAAAATATTATTGTGTTGTTCTACGGGTGTATTATATATGGGGGTTCACACGGTCATTAACAAGAAAATTCAGGGGAACGTATTTTAGTGCACTGGTGTATTATGTCGCGGATACACAAAGTCATTAACAATAGGATTTACAGTGGAACGCAATTTTGTTCTTGGAGAACCATCTATCACAATGCAATTCGAACTCTTACAACCTATAAAAAGCGGAATAAACCCAAGAACAGTCACACATTCAAATGACTATATTGTCTTGGCAGTGGTATACTGTTCTTTTTCCTGTTCACTGGAGGGACAGATAAAGGAACAGAATTTCATACTGATCTTAATTTTAGACACTTTTTTAATTTGTCATTCATCCGTTTCAGTTCGTTTATTACTATTGCCAAAAGTGGTAAGCTAAAACGATATAGTAGCTATTAGTACGAGTACTGGATATTAGAAGTCACAGTTCTGCATTGTTGTAATAGGATTGTAGGTAAAGAAAATATGAGGAAATGCAGAGTGATATCCGTGATTTCCATGCTTACGAATGGTACTTAAACAATGAGGTAAGTTTATAACAAATTATTTATAACTCAACACTCTTTTATTCTAGCCACCTGAATGGTTTTACTGTTTAATTCAAGTAAACATTTTGCAAAGTAAGGTTAAAGTTATAAAGTTATAAAGTAACAGAGGGCAGGGGAGCTTAACAGCTCATAAGCCCACCTCCAGTGGCAGTTCACCATTTAACCTTATCCAGTCGATTTTTGAACGAGTTAAGACTGGCCGCTGCAACTACCTCTTCAGGCAAGCGGTTCCAATCATTAACAACACGATTAGTCGCTGGTCTTCACGTAACGTCCACAGGTGTTCACTAGAAATGTCATATAAATTGTGCAGAATCTTGTACGCTTCAATTATGTCGCCTCTCCTCCTCCTTTTCTCAAGGGATGGAAGATGCAGTTTTTGTAGTCTTTCTGGATAAGGCAGCTTTTTACAAGAGAAGACCAGCTTTGTAGCTCTCCTTTGCACTCTTTCGAGGGTGTTAATGTCTTTGGCTAGGTAAGGTGAACACAAAGCATTACCATATTCTAAGATCGGCCTGATGTAGGTCTTGTATAAAATGGCAAAGGCTTCTTCAGGTCTGTATTTAAATGTTCTACGTATGAGACCGAGCCTTTGGTTGGCTTTCTTGGCAACAGCTGCACATTGGGGGGACCATTTAAGTTCGCTGTCAACAATGTCACCCAGATCTTTTCGTGTGTTTGCCACCTCGAAGACTTGATCACCAAGTTTGTATTGGTAAAATGGATTTCCGTACACAAAGTGAATGACCTTACACTTTTTTAATTAACCCTGAGTCTCCACATAGAGACCCATTCCACAAGCTTGTCAAAGTCAGATTGAATGTTCAATCGTGCTTCTGCACCATGTAGTGGGCAGATCACCTTCAGGTCATCTGCAAACTATGGTTTCCTCGTGTAAACACCTACTGGAAGGTCGGCCACATAGAGAGAGAAAAGGAGGGGGAGAGCACAGTGCTCTGCGGCACACCACTTAATACTGACCACCATTCAGATGTTTCATCTTCAACGCTCACTTGGAACCTTCTGTCTTGAACGTAGCTCTTGATCCAGTCAAGCAACATGCCCGACACCCCAAAATGCTGAAGCTTGAGAATTAACAACTTGTGACTAACAGTGTCAAAGGCTTTTTCAAAGTCAATAAGTATAATGTCCACCGGCGTTTTGTTGTCAAGGTTGGCAGTAACACTGTTGTAGGGGGTTATAAAGTTTGTTGTGGTAGATCTACGTTTTACAAAACCATGTTGGTATGGGTCTTTCCATCCTGTCCTTTCTAAATGTGCTTGCAGTTCCTCCAAAACAAAGCCCTCCAACACCTTGGTTACAATAGGGGTAACACTGATTGGCCTGTAGTTGAGAGGATTTAATCTGTCCCCATTTTTATAAATTGGAGTTACAGCTGCACTCTTCCATATCTCAGGTAGGGTTCCTTCTTGTAAGGACTTGTTGTAAATGTGCTCGGTGGTGCACTAAGTTCACTAGCACATTTCTTTAAAATTAATGCAGGAATGTTGTCCGCACTCATCCCTGGTGAAAATAACAATACAAGACCATAACCAAAAACTCATACCGGTCTACTGTTTTACAGTGTATTCTACTGTCTGGTATTGTCTTTTACTGTTTTCTATTGTCGTAACAATAAGTCTTATTGTTCCTTACTGTTCTGTACTGTACAGGAAACAATAGCTGAACCATAAGTAAACAATTCAGGACAGTATAAACAATAGAAAATTTCTACTGTTTGTATTGTTTCACAATCGTGTAATGTTCGACAGTAAGTTTTGCTGTTTTGTACTGTAAAACCATAGATGAACAGTAGTACGGTATTTTGGACAACAAAAACCATAGACAACTTCTACTGTCTTCTATGGTTCCGACAGTCTGACAATAACTATTTTTTTATATTGTACAATACATTTTGTTGTCAGAATACTTATACTGTTAGTGATGGTACAATTTGAAAATATTTGTTAATTTTCGAATTTTTCCTGACCGTGAATTCGGTAATTTGCATGTACATATCTTTTTCATGTTACTTGCCTAGGTGAATTGTAGGAGTAAGCACACAGTTTAATTTTGTTTGACCTTTTTGTAAATGTACATCTGATTCATATCAGTCCAGGAACTGTACGAATGTAAGGCATAGCTTATTAATTAGAGTGCAAGTATGATGAAAGATATTCTTACTGGCCAAAAGCTGTTTGCTGGTTTGTCGAAATTAATTACGATGAGTTTCCAGTTTGGACTAAAGGAATGCATAATACGTAAACAATTGAATGTATTAAACATAACGACCATGATAAAACACGAAGTACAACAATTATTTAAACATTGCTACAACATCATCGCCATTTATTGCCATTGCCAATATTTGCCTATATTCTCACACAAACAACAGGTTATAGTGGTGATCAAACATCGATTGAAAACACAACATCATCTCACAGAGACAATACAAAATCCAACGTGGTTTCCATTTTCGAGTTTGTCGAATTAAAAACAAACCATCGAATGTAAAAATTTAGAGTTCAACCCACCTTTTCCAACTGCAGTAGGAGTTGTTATCTTATTCTCATAAACCGATGCCATCATTCTACGTGCAGCACAGTTCGTATCACGAGCACAAAGAGATGCTCAACGTCCGCATCGTTGCAAAACTACTAGATACACACAACTCAAAAGCCACATGCTTCTTTACAATGAGAAGCAGTAGTAGATGTTTCGGTGGAAAGCAAGCCCTTTTGAGTAACCCCCAGTCCACCCATACTGGCTCCCCCTTTCTTTCTGCAGATGGGGTTCTCCTCCTATTTTGAGGGCCCCTCCTAATTTTTTTGCGTTTTTTTTTTAAGTGTTGCTGTTTGTGGAGGATTATTCAGCATCTAACTTTCTTGTAGCGAGTGTACCAGTAGAAACAAACCCCTGGAAACGAGCGGTGAGTATAAAAGGCGAGGATAATTCCATCGATCTTTATATTAGACATGGCTGCCAAGTACGAAGTCGTCTCGAGGTTCTAGTGCAAGAAATGCAAGGTTGAGTTTTTATCGTGAGAAGAGGTGGAAAATCATTTGGAGAAGCCTTACGTGTTAAACTTTACATGTCTCAATTCTGGAGGACTTGTTTCTTCATACGATGAATTTTTGTCGCACTACGACCGATGCGATGAAAAAATGATTACACCTGAAAAAAATCAAGGTCGGTGGTATATATTACTGCAAAGCCTGTTGGAAGTATTTCCCTGATTTAGAACGAACTATAGTTCATACCAGAATTTTACATTCGTCTATTCCAATAAACGAAGAGACGGATTCGGAAGATAAAAAAAGGACCAATGATGATTGACAATAAAGAAAAACAAGATCTTCCGATGTTGGACAACAAGATTTTCCCGTGTCAGTACTGTGAAAAGACATTCAGGGACAATAGGTATAAACGGAGACACGACAGGTTTCACGAAGGAAAATATAACGTAACCTGTAAATCGTGCTGTAAAACAAACTGGAAAAGAAATTGGAGAGACATCAAAAAAGAGACGCAAATTGTCTATTCCTAAACTCGAAGCTCTGTTGAAGAAAGAAATAATTATTTCTCAAGTACCGGCAAACTTGAACCTCAACAATAGTCAACAATGTCTGATCTCAAGTCGTACATATAATATAGGATACCAGAATCGACTAGGCCTTGTCCAACATGATTGACCATATGAAAGCCAAGACGGAGGTGTCAGGCAATACTGAATTCGAGATGAGGCAGTTCAGTTTGGATTCAGGAGGATTTGATCTAGTGCGCGATGCTTTCAACAGATGCTTCTTAACTTTCAAGCGGGATTTTAAGCATGATGAAATGCACTACGAGCCTTTGATTTTGTTGGAACAGTACGAGGACAAATATTGGAATCTTTTAGAACGATGTCAACGTCTTATTGAAAACATAAAAGCTCAAATTGTATTATGCATTCTCTTTGAATCCAAAATTCTTTTATCCCAAATCGCGGCGTTCGAAAAAGCCAATAACATTTCAGTATCGGTTTTTGGTTTCGAGGAGGATGAGTCTTGCGTTTATCGTGTGAGTTCCTTAGTTGAAAGTAAGCATCACGTTGAGTTGCTTCTTCTCAATGGACACTACGTGACAATAAAAGAATACAACAAATTCATCGCGAGTTTCAACCCCAACAAGTGCTTGAAGTATTTTTCCAGGCATTGCTTACACGGTTTTCGAAATCGTTTCAGGTATGAAAACTACCACCTTCCTTCTTGCGAGGGAGTTCCGTTTCAAAAAACCTCATTGCCCGACAATGACGTTAACCAGTTTAGAAATTTCAAGAACGAGCTCAAAAGGTTGTCCATAGCTTACGTGGACTTTGAAGCGGCACTCCCACCAGTCTCCAGTTGTGATGGATACAATACATACACCAGAGTTAACCACATACCCCAAGCTTGCAGTTTTGCCTACGTGATTGTTGACCACTTAGGTGGAGTATTTTACAAAAAAAGTGTACAGAGAAGTAAACTGCGTGCAAGTTTTTTTCGAATCTATATTAGAGGAGCAGAAAAAGATCGTGGCTTACGTGGATTCTCACAAGCAACGAATGAAACTTTTAACCAAGGGACAGGGGTTGTTGTACAAAGAAGCTGCGGTGTGCCATATCTGCAAACAATGAGCATTACCCCACCCAAAGAAAAAATTAACGGGTTTACAAAAGTATGTGACCACGACCACAGCACCAGTGAATTTATAGGTACCGCGCACTGCAAGTGTAACTTTTCTTACACTTTGAACAACTACATAGCGGTCATGTATAATTTCGAAAAATATGACAGTCATTTCGCCGTGTATGCTTTGAATTTGTTTAAAGATTTGAATGCTCTGCATAATGTCTGGATCATCACTAAGAACAAGGAAAGAATCAGCAGCATGAAATTAGGAGCACGAAAACGTGTGTTTCCCTATGAATACCTTACAAATGTGGAATTGTTTGGGGAGAAGTGTTTACCTCCCATGTTGGCATTTGCCTCGTTGTTGAAAGGAGCGATCTGCTCCGAAACTTATCAACACGTGATGAAGATTTGGGATTTCGGCAAATGCATAACGTTTGGAGATTACCACAATCTGTATTTGTGGATGGATGTTGGGCTTTTAGCCAATGTCTTTGAAAAATTTAGAGCAACAAGTTTGGCTAGTTACGGATGGACCCCTCCCACTATATTTCTACTCACTCCCTATCTTGGGTCGCAGAGCTCAAGAGGACGGGAGTGTCTTTGTCTTCATTAACATTGACATGCATCTTATGGTGGAAAAGGGTATAAGAGGTGGTGTCTCGTTTATAGCTAGAAGATATGCTAAAAGCCAACAACCTGTATATACCATCTACCTTCGTCCCTGATAAAAAGAATTCTTACATCATATTCTTAACATGCACGGTTGTGTTACATGTGAGTATCTACCAACTGGAGAGTGCGAATGGATGCCGGAACACCGGCTCAAGGATATAAATCCCGATAATTATGGGGCTGATATTAGAAGTGGACTTGGAATACCCCGGATGCTTCATGCAACATATAGTGATTTCCCCGCTAGCACCGGAGCATATGAAAATCAAAACGTCTATACTTTCTCCTTTTAACCGTCGGGCAATTGAGGACTTGCAGTTAACGTACAGCAAATACCTAAAGCTAACCACTAACCTTATCTCAAAGAAAAAGTAAGTGGTGCACTTAAGAAATTTGAAATACTACCTTTCTCTCAGCATGGTGCTGGAGAAAATATACATAGCAATCAGTTTTAAGCAAGCGGCTTGGCTGGTACCTTACATCGATTTTAATAACAAGAAACGGTAAGCGGCTACTAATGCTTTTGACAAAATCCTCTACAAATTGGTGAATAACAACATTTTCGGTAAGACGATAGAGAACAAGCGCAAGAGAAACAATGTCTTGATAGCAACGACGAAAGAGAGAGCCATCAAGCACGCATCTCACCAATGCACCATGAGTTTCACTTCTCTAAGCGAGGATTTGGTAATTTTTACAAAGACTCCCGCAAACATCATCTTGAAAAATCCCATCGTAGCTGGTTTTAGCGTCTTGGAACTGTCAAAGTTAATAGTCTACTGGTTTTACCACGACCACATTATGAAAAAGTATGGACCAGGGAGATATAAACTCCTAGCTACGGATACGGATCGTCTGTGTTATTCGATAGAAATGGACGATGTTTACAAAGATCTGGAAGCAGATAAGTTATTGTTCGGTACGTTTGACTACCCTAAAGAAACATTCTTACACTCTGACGTCAACAAAAAAGTATTAGGGAAAATGAAAGAGGAGAGCGCGGGGTACCCAATTTCCAAGTTTGTAGGTTTAAAGTCGAAGCTTTACAGCGTTTTACAATTGGAAGGGAAGACCAAAATGGCTTGCAAAGGCATGAAGAAAACAGCACAAGTGGTGCACGAAACGTACAAGAAAGTGCTATTTAATAATAGTGTCGTTAAACTCTGTGGTCTTACATTCATTCGGAGGCGCACAAACTAAAAACCATCACCATCAACAAGTTGGCTTTCAGTCCCTACGACAACAAGAGATGGGTCTGCAACGATGCAGTAATACTCTAGCTTATGGGCACATGAATTCAGCCCAAACTATCTACATTATCCATCCAGCTATTGTACTTGCAGTCATGGCCCTTCCATTTAACGAAATAAAGCATATTTCCATCTTTCCCCTCTTTTTACGTAATACTTGCTACTGCTAGAAATAAATCTAGAACATGTTTTTTTTTTTAATTTCTTGTTCTTAAAAACCTCCGTGCACCAGTTCACCCAACTTGTCCTTCAAAACATTTGTAACTGGTTGGGTTTTTTGCACTTTACAGATCGTGAATACTTCGTTGGTAAAATTCTGCAGATAAACTTTGTCTAATTTTTTTTACCTTAGAAATTCTGACATTATTTCCTACAGCAAACTTGGGTTTATTTAGCAGTTGTAGGGCTAGTTCGTGTCAGCAACAGTTCGTAACGTCTGGTTACTTCCCTAGGCTTCAGTTTTGTGGTGGAATGAACCGTGTCGTTGTAATGTGAAACCAATTCGTCGATAACATGTATCCACTTGTAATTCCTCTGCCTGGTGAATTTTTTCCACATTCGAGTTTTTAGCATTCTGTTGAAACGTTCAACCATGTTCGCTTTCATCTCAGAGTATGTAGAGTACATGTTGATGTTATGGTGCCTTAGTAGTGCTTTAAAGTCTTTATTGTAGAACTCACTACCTAAATCAACTTGTAAATTTTTAGGGGCGGTCACTCCTGATAGTATCTTCTTGAAAGCTTCGGTAACATCTTGACCGGTTTTAGATTTAAGAGGAATGGCCCAAGCAAACTTGGACATGATGTTAAAGCAAGTTAGTAGGCAGTTAAATCCCTTATTTAGCTTAGCGTACGGTATCATCTCCACCAAGTCAGTGTGATTTAGATCGATTAGGCCCAGTACAATCATCTTCCGTCTCGGAAAATTTTTCCGCGTTAGTTTGTGAAGTTCGTTTACGAATTGACCTATTTTTTTATTACCCATTTCGAACCTGAGTTTTGTTTTCATGATTTTCTTAACAACGGAAGCAGTTAGTTTTTCCGTCTATGACAGAGATGCTCTCTCACCCTTTGAGCTTTTGAAATTAGAATTTCATCGGCGGCGTGTAAATCTTTTAAGTCCAAGCTCTCGGCGTAAGCTATATCGTGTTCTTTGCAAGCTTCGTCTAGTTTATTTATTACAGGATCCCCTCGTGCCAGTCGCTTCTTCAGTTGAGTTCCAGGACTGTATTATTGATACCCCAGCAAATGTATTTCAACGGGCAAGTTATCTATGATTTTGTTCACGAGTTCCTTCCCCACTTTGACGGATTAAGCTTTTTTGTCCAACATACATCACAAAACACTATCTGCATTGTTCTTTCGTAAAGTTGTAGAATCTGGGTCCTTCGACTGGTTAGGAGTCGAACGTTTACACTTGACGCAATATTTCATCTTGAGTTCTTAACGGTTGCTCTTTTTTCTATAGTACAATCTTTTTTATCACTTTAAAAAAAAGACATCATGGATTCCTGTTCGATTATTCTCACTGGCAAAACCTCCGACTTAAAAATTAATCTAAACACACCCATTCATTTGGACTCTGAAAAAAATACAAATTGGCTCTACTTATTTTAGACACTTATAACAGCATTCACATCACCTCAAAAAACATCGAAATTCGGTACACTACCGATGTTGGCGCTTCATCCCACAAAGTGTTAGTAAGTTCCGATGCTTACGAAACTGAGGATTTGAATAAATTTCTCAAGTCAGCGATAGATGCGAATGGCCACAGCAAAGATGCCAATATGATTCTTCCGAATCTAAACACTTAAAGAATCAACTAGATAATTACCAATCCGAATTACGGAACATCTTTTCGGGTGACAAGAGTTTGGCTACAGTCTTCGGGTTTGATTTAGGCAACTACGTCAGAAGTTGTAAAAGTCTAAATATAGTGGACATTATGAGCGTCAATACAATTTTTGTCCATGTGGATATCATCAGAAATTCGTACCTAAACAGCGACACTCATCCCACTTTATATTCCTTTTATCCCAATTCTTCGTTTCAAAATCATAGAGTCCCCACATAATTTAATTCACTTCACAGTTACTACAAAGTTAATCAGAAGTATAAGAGTTCGGCTTACGTCTCAGACCAACGAACCATTGGATTTAAATGGCGAGATGCTCACGGTGCGACTTCATTTGATATCTACGAGATAAATAAAAAAAGGATAAAAATGCTCGTGTTTGAAAAAAAGAGAAAGGAGTCTGTCTTAATTTTACCTCGAATAATAAAAAAAAACAAACGGTTTGACGCCTAGAAATAAACCTTTCATCAAATTCGTAACAACACCCAGAAAATAAGTGTAGTAGAATATTACTTAAATATCAACGAACTTTGGTGTATGACTCATCGGTCGAGTCTTACACCTACCACGAATTGACACCAATCGCAACAACGTAAATTTAGAAATTCGCATACATGTAGAAAACCAAGATTTATTTCTATATGTTGCCAACAGTTACCTCCAGATCATACGGAGGTTGAAAGCTGATGAGTCGGCTTATGCCAACGCTGACGTAGCCGCGTTGATTAATAATGCTCCCATGTTCCAGTTTTCTAATATCAAATACCATCTGTGTGATAAACCAGTCGACGAGTTAAATTATTCCGGGTTCGTTAGTCTGAGTTACCTACTGTTCGGCCGAGCAATCGGCTTTTCTCAGCCAGTGTTAGGTGTTAGACAGTGCGGCTCCAGTCAATGCCAAATTAACCAATAACTTGGGATACAAAGAGCAGCACGTGTCCAGCAACGTTCAAACAACCACCAAGGGAACTTCATATTTGCTATCCCGTTGAAACACATCATGGGATTTTCAGAAAATTACGATAAGGTAATCTACGGAACTAAACACGTGCTCCCACTCATGCGAGCGAGCGACACGAATGCCATCTTCAAAGCAGCGGCAGTAGCCAATGGAAAAGTTGTTCTAAATAGGATCGGATCGCAAGTTCAACACGTCATTGCCTCGGACGAGCAGAAACTTAACCTGTACATTCTCATCGACCACGGTGTGACTGTGGATATGGGATTCAGGCACTGTCATTTCGATACCTGCGCGCTCCCTTAAAATACCTTCTTCACTTTGCATGTGCTGACTACTTCCGTGGTCGAAAAACCTAGGTTGATAGTTCTAGCTTTGCAAACTAACCGGTAAGACTCTTTAGTTAAATACCAGGGCGTGTCCGGTCACTACAGTCTCCAAGACGTTCATGTAACTCTAAATTCAAAAAGATATCCGTTTCTCAATTTGAACGCAAATTATGCTGCTGGAGAGGACGTCGACCTGCACAGAATTGCACAACAATTTAGGCAGCTGTGTTACGACAACAATGACTTGAGCTTCGACTTGCTTCAGTTCAAAAAAGCCTATCCTCTCGTGGTGTTGGATTGCTCAAACAGACCGAGAGGCTTCAATCGGTAATAGTGGACGTACAAGTCAAACTCGAGTTTAGGGCCGCTGTACCAGCTAATACTGTTTGTCACGCTCTGCTTATTGGGGACAGGAAAATGAATCTAAAGTTAGACAGAGGCAAAGCCGAAGTTGTTTATTAAATAATAACGATAATAATAAAAAAGATATAGCGCTCAAAACAAGATCGCGAAAAAAGAACGGTGGCTTTTTGCGGTTGGCATTGCTAGGACCAATTTTAGCCGGCATCGGAGGATTGGTGGGAAGAACTGCGGGGTGGTATTTGCCGTAAAACAGGCACAACACGATGCAAAAATTCTGGCTGAACTAGTGAGGCATCACAAGCAAATGGAAGGTTCCGGATTGAATATAAAAAAATTAAAAAAAAATAGGCAAAAAAAAATTGTCCTGTGGCACAGGTCTTTACTTAAGACCACCCAAGGTTTAATCAACTTTAATAAATATTTAACAAACTTTGATTTAAACGGGTTGGCTAGAATAATAAAAATTCCAAAATTCAGAGGTACTTTTAGTAAGGACACGCTTCCCTTAAAATGTTTGCCTACTGGCGAAAACGGAATAGTAAACTTGGATGATTTGCACGATGGAGACGGAAGTCACTGGGTAGCTTATTCCACCGTTTCGAGAGAACCTTGTTATTTCGATAATTTTGGCAACATGGGTCCTCCCCTGTCTGTAGTAAGCTACTTGGGAACGGGAATAAAATGCAATTACGAACCGGTGCAAAATTTAGACCAAATTTGGTGCGGTCACTTTTGCTTATTTTTCCAAAGTGTCTTCTCTAAGCCACTTAATTACAAAGCTGTTTTAGATAGGATGACACGAGTCATCTACTGAAACTTACATGCAATTCTTCTGCGTTAAACTCTTCAAATGACTGTATTGCAATGGGCAATTTTTTTCTATTACATAAGGATTTTCGAAAACGTTAGCTGTCGAATGCTCATCCTTTAGTTTAGTAAATTAGAGGGCTCTCGTATCTATTTTACATTTAGCAACTAGAGCTACACTCGGATCGCTGCAGTATAAAATTGCTTCATGAATTAAACCTGAAGTTGTACATACGAAGCTCGAGAGAGGACCGGAATTAACGAACCAATCGCTCTCTTTTTCCAAAGGGCTTTTCATGCTGAAACTGATTATCATGAAACAGTTATCATGCATAAATTTCTTCGTTGCTGCGTCACTCGGCAAAGTTGATTCGCTTAGGTTTCTAATCTGTTTCTTCGCGGCATTAAAGTGTTCTTTCCGATCGTCTTGTAACAAGCAATTGTTGTCGACGAATACCTTAGTACCAGCATCATTCGGCAAACTAGGATCGCTTAAATTTCTAATCTGTTGTGCTTGTGCGTTGCATTGAAGTATACATTCTGGTCGTTCTGTAATAAGGAATTTCTGTCAACGTATACTTTCGATGCTGTGTAAGCAGCGTGCCGGGGGAAAGCTGTCGTTAATTTGCTTCATCTTCGCATAAAAATTCCCGTCAGACTCATCTAAGTATAACGCATTTTTTTATGCTAGAAACGGCGGAGGCTAACTCATCGCTGAGATGAGTAATAGCAGGAGGCAAGTCACTTTTGAGTTTCTGAATTCCCGTTTTCAGAGTATCGATGTGAGAATTATTTACCGCATCTTCAGAGTTTATAACTGCACTTACTTTGCATATCATAGTTGCTTTCGGGTGTCAACACGTACCCAAGTCCAGGCTGTCCTCTAGGTCCAACCCATACAATTTCACCCCTTCCCCATTCATCCTCTTCAATGTTTGTGAACAGACATTTTTTTTAATGTACGAATCCCCTCCCCCAGCATACGTGGCAGGTTAAGGAATGAAACAGAAAACATACATTAAAGACCTGGTTTGTGAGGATACAAGTTGCAATAATCTCAAAAAAAGAAAAGAAAATATAATTGTCCCAACAGGGAGTAGAACCCAGAACATATACATACTATTAATACCCCGACTTAGTAAGCGGCTGTTCTGGGTTCAAGTTCCAATCGTGGCAGTTGTATTTTCTTTCTTTTTTTAATTTTGGACTTCTTATGCAACTGGGTGTTTAATGAAGACGCTATGCTTCGTATCGAATGCTCATCAGGATGACCCCCCTCCCTGATCATTTTCGTTCTTTTAATAATAAAAAAGGAATAACCTCAAGATGTCTCAACCAATCTTGGCAAACAAATCTCTCAAATCTCTTGGTAAAAAAACTTGCTGAAAGTTAAAGATGATAAAGGTACAAAAATTAATGATGGTTTAAAGTATAAATTGTCTCCTTCTATACAGTTTAACAATTTAAAGGGTACAAGAACTCCTTTTTCGAACGAAAAATTGAAATATAAAGGCTGGATTTTGCTCAGCAAACCCAAAACTCAAAAATTGTTGAAAAATCTTTAACGGTACATCTGTAAAAAACTAGAGATCGAGTGTGTAGATCAGAAACCAGTTTCCTTGACCATGTTCAGTTATCCTAATTCTATGCTCACGGCTTCTTCCTGTTGCTCCTCTTACGATAAAGGCAAGCGACTGCGATAAACCACTATGTCGTAGAACTTGGGTTTACGAGAATATCCACAAAACAAAAGGTAAACTTAACAAAAATGAAATAGACAAACTGTGGTTTAACTTACCATTAGGGTTCGACCGAGTCCGGGTGAATACCGGACCCGATACTGGGTAATGCTATTTTTGACCTGGCTCGGACTCATTAAAAATTTGACAGAGTACAAACAGGGTAATAATTATTTGTTGAAAAAATTCTTTTTATTTTCATAGTTTCATTTGTACCATCTGGATCCCCCTACAACTATTTGCACACAATAGATATTCATTAATGAGCACAGAAAAAATCAGATAAATGCTTTAATGGTTTCGGAGATCCAATTTTTTAAAATTACGGGCTGTAAACAATCTAAAATTAAAAATCTCCGTGTTGAGAAAACGTGTCCGTAAGTCAGCAATAGTTACGCTAAAATTCGTTGTTCCCACCTGATAATCGATAGTGTGAAGGTTTATAGGCTCCTTTACCATTTTAGTTGTACGTCACAGCTGCTGTTTTAAATTTTTTAATGTTGTGAAACATCTTTCTCGGGATTTTCAACAATGAACTGAACATAAGCGCTCACGTGAAATCCGAAGCGCGCCATGGCGGCCATTATGAAATCGCCCGTCAGCCAATGAGAGCCCGCCAAATCGGTCACGTGGTGCCAACTGGCCAATGAGGAAACGCGATCTTTCAATTGCTTTGGAAAGGCAGCTCGAGACCGCCAGAAACAGCCTCTTACTTTCCATCTGATTGGCCAATGCCAAATGGGGATAGAGAAAATGTGTTGAGAGGCCTAGATAGAAGGAAATTCCAGCTTTTCAATGAACCGAAGATGGCAGCGCCCAGTCAAATGGTTTGATCGTTACCGCTGTCGAAAATTACCAGTTTTTTGTTCTTGAACTTCGGAAAAAGGAATGAACACCACATTTTTGCAGTTTTTAGTGAGACTGCAGTCAATAAAGTGCTTTTTATAAAAGTGTAGACATCGTTAACAACATTTTGTTTACAGAAATCGATACACAACATATTGGGTAGTAGCGAATTTCAGTTTTTCTCACGCCGATAATTTAGCCGAAAATTACATTTTTCAAACCGCACTTACCCATAAAAGTTTCGACGTATATATACGTCATAACTCCACTTCGGCCACATCGTTGCTAAAAGGATTAAAGCCAACAAAGGCATATTGTGAGACAAAGTAACCAAAATGCATTTAATTTTTCATTGCTATTTATTATTAAAAAAATAGGAATTGGAACAAAGAATTGCTGGTCAATTTAATTTTTGACTTCACTTTATTTAATAACGGAAAGTTTATAATTAAAAAATTTGGAAGGGTGAATTACTGGTATTTTACGGTATTTTAAAGTTGGTTTCGTCTTTTTTTTTCGTTCATTGTTATACTACGCGCAATACAAAACTGGGCGAAAGCAAAATGAATATGACTGAAAGCAAAAAAAAAAAGAACAAAACCAAAGTAAAAAAGCTGCATGTTAAACATAAAGCAAAAATTGAAAATTGAAAATTGAAACGACCCGGTTTCACTACTCGGACTCGGCTTGGTGGGTATTCATAATTACTCTGACTCGGCCCGGACTCGGTTTTTTGTTACCCGGTCGATCCCTACTTACCGTCTTACAGTACTTTAAACTTGACGGAAGTTACCGGGAGAATTATGCAGTATACGTTACCAATGATTCGCCCAGTAACATGAAGTTGTGGTGCACCATTGAATATTGAGTGGTCCATCCCGATGTCGCCAGCAAGAAGTTTTCTGATGAAGACTGAGTTTTGTATCTCTGTAAGCATTAAAAAAATGTGTAAATAAAAAACGTGATGGAAATTAAAAACGACGACTTTTTTTTACCTAAGAAAGAACCGAAAAATTACCCATTCTTACCTTCAAATATCATAAAAACTAACTTACTGTTCAATTTCATCTGTAATGAACTATGGTTGGACTATGACAGATAATTTAATACAGTAAAACTTTATGTCAACCAAAGTAGAAACCATTGCAGTCTATACTTGCCGAAATTCAGGAAAAAATTGGACGAGATGACGCATTTTTCCATGGTTCTCAAATAGATTTAATTCTACCCAAAGAACTGGACCCAAAATTTAGAAACCTGATTCTGTTTGACGACTGTCTTTTAGACAAACAAAAAAGCATAGAGTGCTACTTTGCCCAAGGACACCATTCGAACGCCGATGATTTTTATTGCAGTCAGTCTTACACAAGATTTCCTAAACCAGTGGTTAGACACAATATAAATTTATTAATATTTTTTCCGGTGGATGAGTTGAATTTGAAACACGTTTACGAAAATCATGTAGGCCCTGACATGGAATTTTCAGAGTTTAAAACGTTGTGTCAAAATTGTTGGAAAAAGCCTTACAGATTTTTATCAATTAA
>JAHWFP010073434.1:0-26450 GCA_023313725.1 Lithobius niger | reverse complement strand
TCAGAATGGCGTCTGGGCCTCAAGACAACAATGAAAAAGCCCCCACTCGAGCAAATAGACAAAAATGTTGACCTGACATTGCAAAAGTGGACAATTCCGTTTTCCAAGTTAGCCGACACTCGACGTCTTAAGACCTGAATTTAATTTCAACTCAAAGAGATGAACTGAGTTTCCATTCACAATGAGTAAATGGTTCCAACCCAGCCACACGCCAGGTGCGAGGTGGGGGAGGGGGGGGGGTCCGGGTCAACCTCCTACAGAATCTTACGTCTTTGAAGTTGAGAAACAAAACAGCAGAAAACTTAGCCAGCAAAAGGCAACAAAAGGGTTCGTTCTGCAGATTCCTGATTTCCATTCCAAAAATCCAAACGTTTTACTAATAGGCTTCACACTGCACAACAAAAGCTGCAGAGCAAACGTGGTAAAATGCCCTAATGCAGCCACTGACCTTCAGTCAAAATACAGAGTTGGTAACAAGCAAGGAATTTAAAATTAAAAAATTCCTTAACGAAACATAAGGCAAGGAATTAACCAGCAAGGAATATAAAGTTAAAAAATTAAAAATCCATAACGAAATAAAAAGAAATGCAAGATTTGGAAGGTGTTTCCGATGCAGTGACCGCTTGGTCAACTGGAAGAAACACCGTAAAAAACTGCACGACACGGCCAATGTGAAGAACCAGACACGGCCATGCAACGGCCTGTCAACTCCCAATGACGATGGCCGGCCACAGCCCGTGACGAGAGCCGTTAAGTGCAACCAGAATGCGGCCAAGTACTAACAAAGTTGCGATGTGAAACCACACGTGGCTAACAAGGAATGCTGACGAACCGTGAAGTTTGCACCGATGTTTTTTTTTTGTCTTCTTTTTTGTTGTATTTCCTTCACTCAACTCTCTTTGCAACATTGCCCCGCACTAACAGCTCCAATTCAGACACGACTGTCTGCCACAGACTCATTCGATTGGTGAGTGGCTATTGGCAATTGGGGAATGGCGTTTGCCGATTGACAATACACGAACGCTGCGAGATCATCTATCATCATTCCGCACCCCGTGCGATTCGACAGCATGACGCCGCCAATGAGGATTTGTTGAAGTCTGAGTACGGCGTTTTTCGGCGCCTATCAGACTTGGTGCATCACTCGGTGCTTTGTGGTCGCCGCCACGCTCGGAGTGTGGGTCTTTTCCCGACTATGGGAACTAAATTTAGTGGCTAAGACTCGTTTTTTGGCGTTTTCTCTGCCACGAGACATTTCTGGGCTAACTCCCTCCTTGGAGTGTACAGTTTTGTTGCATTTCAATCGCACATCCGCCTTTGCAACATTGCCCCGCACTAACAGCTCCGGTTCAGACACGACCGTCTGCCGTTGTGCAGCCACAGACCCTATGCCAACAGCCTCATTCAATTTACTCACCACAGGCAGCTTTCCTGCAACAACAGTTTCAGTTTCATAACTACAACGCTCCTCCTCCGCGACAGCAGTAGCTGGCAGCACCTGTCCAGCACACGATTGCGCGATTGGCGAATGGCGAGTATTGCCAGCGCGAAAAACGCCGCCATTTTCTCCTGCAGCAAAACGAAACCATCAGCATACGTTTTGCATTATTCGGCGGCTACTTCCTCACGCAACAAGTCCATCCTAATTCCATTTTACCTGCTTCTCGCACAGCACCCACAGTCAATTCCAATTTTCCAGGGAGCGACCGGGCCAGCAGGGAAGACACAACCGCCAATGACGAAACAACCTCGGTTGCATCCACATTAGGCGTAACCAACGCGTTCACAACATCATGGCCCAGAAAGAGCCGCAACAGATTCGTCCGACAAAAACACAAGTGGGGCATAAATGTCGGTGCTTAAAAATTCTGAACGACGCTCAGGAGGAGTTTAAGATCCAGAAGCAGATTCCAACACCGCCTTTTTTGCAAGATGCACTCAACGCTGGTCAGATTTCTTCCAGGTATGCAGCACCTTCTTCACCACTTCCGTGTCCAAAAAATCCACAAACCACACTTGAATTCAGAAAAATTACAAGGCCTACACCTGCGACAGGCAGGGTGAATATCCAGAGGGGTCTTTTTGAACAACACACGGGAAATTCTACTGACTCCAACATACAACGCAGTTTATTATTGTCCATCATTTTGAAATCTCGGGCAGGAAATACAAACGACGGCGATTCCCTAACGAAAAGCAAAAAGAGAGCAGAGCAAAAACCACACGTCTGCACTGTTCCGTATCGAAAACGAAGTGTCATTGTTGGGCTGGCGCTGGCTTGGTGGAGGCAACGATCGTTGCGCACCAAGTGGCATGTAGGCTAACCTCATTGCATTGTAAGTGTTATAGGTGTTTTAAACTTTTAAGGGGTTTAAAAAATCGGGTAGAAAAGCAAATCGAAAATTATTTTAGCACATACTAGAGGTTAGTATTTTACAGATAGTAAGAAACAAATTGGCACAAAACGAGACCTCAAGGTCAATCAAAAATGATCTGCTGAGATTTTACATCTTCCAAAAATACTCACCTCCCTTTTAGCTATTCGTGAGCTTAGAGCTCCTTTCTGCCCATGAAATGTTCCTATGCTACTCCCAGTCTACCCCTAGGCGCTAAGCGACCGACCACTGGCTCCTCCTGACCTAGATCGTCACTTTTTTCGTGGGCAGCGCAGAGAGTGGTCACTCTTTGTTCTCGCTACGGTTCCTTTTTATTTTTTGCCCGACATGCTGCTGTTATGGCGTCCGAAATTAAGTACGGTACATGCCGTCACCGCTTAACCCCCGGAGATCGCCACCCGACGTGCCACAGCTGCAGAGAGTGTGATTTTATTAACGTTCTTTGTGACATCTGCAACGAATACGACGTGAAGGCCCGGAACGGGTTTCGACTTACGTGGAAGCACTCCAAACAAAGGGAACTCCAACGGGAAGCTGAACGTCGTAGGAAAATGGAGGCGGGGGGGAAAATCTAGTTCCCAGGACGAACGATTGCTAAGAGAGGGACTTAGTAAGGACGATTTCTTACCAGCCGATATTATGAACCGGTAGCATAGTACCAGTGAATCCGGATCGTCGACTCCGTCAACGAAGGCCCCAACCCGGAGGAGATCAACGCTAGACCCCATCGCAGAAATGCAAAACAACATGCGAGTCATGTTTGAAGGCATCAACCAGCGGATTTCAAACACTGAAGCTAATTTATCATCATCCTGGGACGAGAAATTCAACTCACGACTTGGTCCTATCGAAAACGCACTTTTCAAGGAACCAACGACTGCAGGAACATCGGCCCCGGGAGGACTCAACGTTGCAGCGGCGGCGACTCAGTCGGTTGCCATGGAGACGGCGCCGTATTCCAGCGAAGAACTACGCATTATTTTAGACGAGCCTCCATCACCATATGAGGATGGAAATATGGGGATTTCACCGATTTTGGACCCAAATATCGGAGCGGAATTCTTACTGCAGGAAACGCCGATCATTCCCACGCAGCTACAGATTCGAGTACCGACTCAGTCGGCAGGACAGGAAGAGCAGTCGGCACACGCCAGTCGTAGTCGCCACAATGCCCAGCAACGGAAAGGGCGTTCACCAAATTACAGTCGTTCGTCGGACCAATCAATCGGCAATCGTCAGTCACAACACGAACGAAGCAGTTGTCAATTAATACAGCAGGAAGGATCGATCAGGCCAGTCGGCAGTCGCCGCATTATGATCAACAGCCAGCGAACAACAACCGATCACACCAGTCGGCAGTCGTTGTGGGTCATCAGTCGCAACCTCTGACAGTCGTTAGTCGTCAGTCGCCACTAAGACAACACCGGAAGAGATCGCGAAGCCCTTCAAGACGAGAAAGTTGTGTTCATCGATCAAGAAATTCGAGAACGAGGTCATCTTCACAACCCAGGAAAAAACGTTCCCACAGTCAAGATTCCTCTTCATCTTCCGAAAGGAACGAGGGAACGAGCGAAATTTCGAAATGGAAAACTTTTGAAATGAGAGTAGCAAAAGCACGTTATTATCTGCCAGTGTCATTTTTTCGGGAAAGGCCTGATAAATCGCCAGGGAATCCCGAGGAACCCCCGGGGGCCTCTTTCTCAAAAATGGAAGACGTCGCACAAGAACAGGTGCTACTGCCACAGTCGTCGATGCTCCACCGATCGTTACTTGACACTGCAGGACAACTTCGTGAGGGAGGTAGGCCTATTGTTATGGGAAAAGAGTTGCCACATCACGATGCTGGAAAATTAGATTTCTTCTTTGGCACAGCGTTTGGACCTCACCATGCTGACCCACCCAGAGCACGAAACTATAATACATTCAGAGAGGCTGAATATCTGACGGAATCAGTGACTATGGACTATGACTCTTGCCTCCCCAAGCCAGGATTCATCAGAATCCCAATCAAACAATACGAAGCTGAAGAAAGGATGCTCAAGATCGGAACTAGGGCAGCCTCTCACGCAGAACTTGTTGCATCGGCCGCATTAGCCGCACTCCAATCGTTCATTCGGACACCGACAAACAATCAAGAGCCGAGCATTCTCAAGGACTGCGTGGAATTACTGAAGCAAGCAGTTGAATTTCAAAAAGAAACTATTGACTGGAACGTACGTTCAACCGCTAACGCCGTCCTTCATCGTAGAGACGCTTACTTACGGGAAGCCCCGGCGATTCCCAAGGATACATTGGGAAAACTTAGGCTCCTGCCGTTTCACCAAACCAACAAATTGTTTAATGGGGAGCTGCTTACCATCGCTCCTGAATTAAGGGACAAAACCAAACCGCAGAAGAAAGAGGGACCCAAGAAAAAGAATTTTTTCCCGGGGAAGTTTAATAGTAGCAAGCCCTTTCAAGACCCCTACTTCGCAGCGGGACCACAGCAAGGAGGGGTACAACAACACGGTCCTAGAGGGAAGGATGGCCACAAGGAGACCCGTGACCAGCGAAACCAGCGAAACCATCCATTCCCGCCACGCAAACGGAATGGCAGGGGACGGGGTAAGGCTCAGTGACGCCATCTGGAACGAACCAGCCCCCCTTCACCGGCAGGTGGGGGGCAGGTTAGCACGCCACCTCACCACGTGGAAATTGGTTACAAGCGATACCTTCGTCTTGTCCGTAGTCAAGCACGGATACAATCCTCCCTTCTCCTCGTTCCCAAGACTAGCAGACAAAGCCCCACACCAGATGCTAATCAAGAAAGACAAGGCACTGGAAGAAGAATTAGAGATCCTCTTAACAAAAGGAGCGATCGCGGAGGTACCCGCGGAGGAAGAGGGATTTTTCAGCCCAGCAAGGGTGATCGAGAAGAAGGGAGGAGGAAGAAGACTGATTTTCAACCTACAACTGTTGAACTCCTTCATCAAGTTGCAGCATTTCAAAATGGAAACCCTAAAGTCTATAAGGGAGAGCATACGGGAGAACGAATTCACAACATCAATAGACCTGGAAGATGCATACCTGCACGTACCACTCCACCCGTCCTGCAGAAAGTTTTTCAAACTAGCAGTCAACGGAAGGGCATTCCAATTCCAGGTCCTCCCGTTCGGGCTGAACACGGCTCCGCACGTGTTCACCTCTATCCTAAAACCGGTGCTAAGCCTACTACACCAGGAAAGGGTGAAAGCACACGGTTACTTAGACGATTGGCTCTTGAGGAATCTTCAGGAAAAAATCCTACGGGAACAAACAAGATTGACTTGCAACCTGTTGAACAACCTGGGATTCGGGATCAACGATCAGAAATCCAGGCGAGAACCAGCACAATCCTTCACTTTTCTAGGAGCGGATTTCAGGTCAAGATCATTCATGGTAGCGCCTTCGGAGGAACGGATCCTCAAAACTCAGAAAGGAGTCAAAGAAATCCTGGAACGCGACCAGATATCAGAAAGAGACCTCAGCAAGCTGATAGGCCAAATCGACTCGATGGCCGATCTAGTGCCCTGGGGATCCTGGAGAGCAAGGAGTCTCCACTGGTTCAGGAAGACAGCGTGGCCAGTAAGAATCTCGTGGGAAGATCCGATATTATTGACCCACCTTCCCAGGGAGGACGTCAAATGGTGGGGAGATCCACAGAATCTGAGGATAGGTGTCTCAATCCACAACCATGTAACAACGAGAACACTGGTTACGGATGCATCGATGTCGGGATGGGGAGCTCACATGGGAGAGGAGCAGCTCGCAGGGATTTGGTCGATGTCGGAGTCCAAACTTCACATAAACAACCTGGAGCTGAGAGCGGTCCTCAAAGCTCTACAGGTGTGGGGCCCGAGCATCCCGACAGAGACGATTCAAGTGTTGTCCGACAACACGGCCACAGTTGCTTACATTCGGAGAGGAGGTGGGACGAAGTCGGTTTCACTACACAAGGAAGTGTCGGAAATCTTCAAGTTATGCATCCAGTTCAGCATCAGCTTGATACCTCGGCCCATTGCAGGGAAAGCGAACGTGTTAGCAGATCAACTTTCCAGACAGAACAAGACCGCACCGGCGGAATGGACTCTGGATATGGAAACTTGCCGAACAATCTTCATCAAATGGGGTCGTCCGATGGTAGACTTGTTTGCCACCTTCCTAAACACAAGGTTGACCAACTTTGTTTCACCATTCCCAGACGAGAGAGCCTGGGGAACGGATGCCTTAAGCATGGATTGGAACGGGATGTCGGCATACCTGTTCCCACCATTCATCCTGCTCCAAGGTTTTGACGAAGATCAGGATATCAACAGGAAGGTTCATCCTGATAGCACCGAACTGGAAAGCAGCAAGCTGGTACGTCGACCTTCTGGAACTCCAGAAGGAAGACCCAGTTCCCCTTCAAGGGAGAGATCTGCTCTCCCAAAACCAAAGGAGGTCGCTGCATCCGGATCCGGACAAACTTCAGCTTCACGCGTGGTTGCTGTGAAGAGGAAACTTAACGCAACGGGTTTCGAACCACAAGTGGTTGAGAAACTCATCCTTTGCCATAGACAATCAACGAGAGAAGTCTATGACACAAAGTGGAGAAGATGGTTTAATTGGTGCAACAAAAACCAAGTAGAACCAAGTAACCCGAAGGAGACCGATGTAACGAAATTCCTAGTGGAACTTTTCGATGAACGTCTTTCAGTCCCTACAATCAAAGGATACAGATCGACCATCAACTCGGTGCTCACGTTTTACGGAAAACAAGATATCATCGAAAACGTCATTATTTCAAGGCTCATGAAATCATTCAGTATTCTGAGACCAAGGGTTAGGAGACTTCTGCCCTCATGGAATCTACCACTGGTGTTAGAACATCTATGGAGCCCGCCTTACGAATCTCTGAACAAAGCATCAACCCTTATGATGACTCAGAAGAGCCTGTTCCTGGTCGCCATGGCTACTGCAGGAAGACAAAGCGAAATCGCAGTTTTATCCAGGGACAAATCATATTTCCAAGTAACGAAGGGTTGGTCACAAGTCACGATGGTCTACAACCCTAGCTTCAGGGCCAAAACCCAAAAGCCCGAAGAATGAGCAAAACCCATCACTATTCAGGCACTCAGCCCTATCCTGGGTAGAGAGGAAGTGGAAAGGACACACTGTCCAGTCAGAGCACTCAGATATTATCTTGACAGGACAATAAACTGCAACTTGGAGGGACAAGAGCCTTTCACACCTTTGTTTCTGGCAGTCGACACAGCCTCGGACAAACCAACAATCATGCCGAAGCTGTCAGCAAAGAATGTTGCAAAGTGGGTCTGCCAAACAATCAGAAGAGCTTATGAATCACCTACAGAATGTCTTGACATTCCCAATGAAGTTAAAGCTCACGAGTTAAGAGCATTGGCGGCTTCCTGGGCGTTCGCTGTCGGTATTCCACTTCAGGAGATAACGACAGCATGTACGTGGCGTCATAAATCAGTTTTTATCAGCCACTACTATAGAGAAATTGGGGAGACAATGAGCCTCACCCAACTTGGCCCACTGGTTGTGGCAGGAGCCATTACCCAGAAAAAGCCGGAGTCAAAGAAGAAGGTTTAGAGGTAAGACGTTAGTTAGTTAGTTGGTCCCTATGCTACCCCAGTCGCTGGCTTGGCCTACCTCCTATTGGACGAAGTCAGCTAAAAGGGAGGTGAGTATTTTTGGAAGATGTAAAAACTACAGTTTTAGAAGTAAAAGTGGTTTTTACTATCCTAGAATACTCACCGGAATGGGAACCCACCCGCCAACCCCGCACAAGCCAGTATGGGGTGCGAAAAAAGTGACGATCTAGGTCAGGAGGAGCCAGTGGTCGGTCGCTTAGCGCCTAGGGGTAGACTGGGAGTAGCATAGGAACGTTTCATGGGCAGAAAGGAGCTCTAAGCTCACGAATAGCTAAAAGGGAGGTGAGTATTTTAGGATAGTAAAAACCACTTTTACTTCTAAAACTGTAGTATTTCATTGTTGTTTTCTTAGTAAGGGTCGACCTAGAATCTCTGTGTTAAACTTTCAACTTTGAGAGCTTATAACTCCGTCAAAAGTAAACATCTTTAAACCAAATTTGGAATCTAGCCTTGACTAGTCAAGGCCTGTCTGCAGTCCAAAAATTGTGAAATTCTGTCGAGCCAAACCCGAGATACAGAGAGGGGCCAAATAAACAACTTCTTGTTCTTGGGTCTTGGTCTTGTTCTGGGGATGTACCTTTCGTCTGTCCTCTATACAGGTCAAACCATTTGTCCTATAAAGCTGGTTCTTAGCTCATTTTACAGGTATTGCTCTGTAGATGTGCCCTTTTCATAAGTCCTTTTCTAATTGGTCAAGTGGTTCAGGGGTTATGGAGCTCTAAACGACCAGATTGATTGTTTTACATTGTTTTAAACATTGTTATTATGCAACAATGCCAATTAGCAAACGCCGGCTGCAAGACTGAAGATTAAAGGATTTGTTTCTATTATTAACACTGGCGATAGTGTTAGTAAGAGTCAGCCTAGGGTCTCTGTGTTAAACGCTCAATTTTCACCGTCAACTGCACTGTTTTACAGTTTAGCTGCAATTCTAAAAGTAACACGAATTAATAAACAAAAATGGAACGTTAATGTTTAGAGTAAGGGTTTTAAAGTCAAAACCTACAAGGAACACGGACAAGCTTTGACAGTCATGGTCTAGGTGTAACATTTTGTAAGAGGCTGGTAAGCATTAGACCCTTACTACCCGGTGGTCAGAAATAAATACATTTTGACGAAAAACTGGAAATCCACCTACAATGACCCATGTAGGCTAATGATCCAGTGGTAGTATGGTATATGTTTGCTGCTTTGCTTTATGTTGAAAATTATTTTTCGATTTAGTAACATGGCAGGGTATTTGCAGCAGAGAGCATTACTGGTTATTCTCTACCGTAAATCTACGAAATTTAATAACAATTCTAAAGCATCAAAAGACAAAATGCCAAACTTCACAAGAAAGTTATGTTCTTAAAGTTCCATAAAAATATTCTAAGAACAAAGAAAACCTGCTACAACCGTTCATACACACGTTCTGTCCGAACAGAGTAGAACTATAAGCTAACCACCGAGTAGTAAGGGTCTAATGCTTACCAGCCTCTTACAAAATTTTACACCTACACCCTGACTGTCAAAGCTTGTCCGTGTTCCTTCTAGGTTTTGACTTTTAGACCCTTACTCTAAACATTTAACGTTCCGTTTTCGTTTATTAATATTCCTTGCATGACAGGATAAAATCGTGTACAAAACACAAGTAATTTTAATTCGGAAAGGGAAAACCGAATTAATTATGGAATGAAAGAAACACAGCAAGATAACACTCGAATACAGGAGAAGGGACAACGAAAAGGAAGATTGAAATTTTCTGGTTTAATGTTTTGTTGGTTCTCACAACGAGTGTTGTGTTTTACGCATTGGGTTTAGAAAATTGAGACATTATTAAAAGAAATAAGATTAAAACAATAAAGTGAATGTAATGTAGTATTAAAAGTTAAAAGGAAATTTAGGCAAAAGAGTATGTAATAAATCAGTGTCGGAAGTAATCATGAATTGCATGAAAATGAATGCATGCCATAAAAAAGAAAGTAACGATAAAATTTAAGGAATATGAATCATTTGATTAGAAATAAGTTGATTCATTGAAAATGTATGATTGAAATTTTATTGTTCAATGGAAGTATAGTCATTATATAATGTATGAAATACTCAATAAGTATGAAAAATTTGAACATTGAAAATAAGTGGTAAATATGAAAATTGGGTTCTTGATACGTTACGTAGGACCGGTGACACATATTCAGAGTCAACTAGTCCAAGACTATAGGCTATAGTAATCTAGTAGATCAAAATTTTAAAGTTACATCACATAGCAATGCGCACGAATCATGTGTACGCAGGTTTTACCCCGGTTTCTTATAAGGGAAGGTTTTCTGCTGCCAATTCTTTAGGCAAATTGATCAATAATTGCGGTGGTTTGAGCAAGTAATGATGTGATGCAGTCTGATTACGGCATTAATAAACAAATTAGGGACGCAAAGAACTCCTAAAACGAGTACTTAGCTTCTGTATGGAAAGGGATATTGTAATGGTATTATATTTGCATAAATTAATATTCATATAGATTACAATATGAATATAGATAACTGCATATTTTATGCAAGACATTCATAATTAATATCAGTAATCAAACCAATGCATAAATGGCATAATATTTTATTGAAATATGAAACAGAAAGCTGAGGATAAAAATAGTGATAGAAGCCTAGACCCAGTCTACTGACGCCGGTCAGCAGGATTCAATTAAGGTTTGAAGTCAACACAAATAATAGGGTACACCGCCATCAACAGCAAACCTCTTTAGCTAATTATAGGGCTAGCTAGTTGAGTGACATATCGGGTCAAGCTATATCTGCAGGTAGGGCCTGTACTTGACAGGGTGATCCGTCATACTGCAATTACTTTAGGTAGGGGCAATTATAGGCGGCAAGTGGAGTGCCGACACGAGGGTAGATAATTGACCAATTAGAAAATAAAAGGGAAGCCGCCATTATATAAGGAGGCGGAGAGCTTAACTCTCGGTCTCAGTCGGTCAGCAGCTTAGCGAGTGTCTTCAGCCGATCATCCTTCTATTGCGAGTTACGTGGCTTCCCTCCTTCTTGGGTCACGTGGGTACGCAAGTGAGTTTGGCCATGCCGGGTTCGGGCGGACGGAACAAGCGGCCGAGCGCCGTCTCAGTTAAGTACATTGTATTATTGTTGTGCATTATATTTATCATATGGCTAGTAAGCATTATTGGTAATCATACTCAGGTGTTGTTAACTAACGCATTATAATTACTATTAGGACAATAATGGAACAGTATTTATTATTGAGCGTAGAATAAATAGTATGGTGCCGTTCGTGCAGAAGCAATCGATGGTAAAGGCCGTACCTAAATTAAATTAAGAGGCCGGTTTAGAACAGATTGCTGTATGCTATTTAGCTGAATTAAAGTGAATCTTAATCTATTTGGTGTCTTGGCGCATTATTTATTTAGTGTTGATATTAGTGTATTACATATACCATCCTGATAAGAATATGGGCTTTTAGAGGGAATAAATCCCATAACACCGTTTTCACTCACTAGGGTCGCCGCGTTCATGAGGAACATGAGGTGACGCCATGTTTTCTTTGTTCTCCGTTGGATGCACAAAGACTTACTTATCCTCAACGTTTGCCTCTTCCAACTGCCGACGCAGCCTAATTTCTGGGGTGGCTTTACTGCTACGGGTATTATAACCATGCGTAGAACCAAGCATTCTTTGTTTATTAAGTTCGTAATCTATTTTACGGTAGTTATTTTGTAAATAAGCGGCCGATTTCGGCTCGACGCGTTTGAGTTTCTTGGTTGAGCTCTTTTCTGAACCGCTAGCTGCATTGTCAGGCTCGGGAGGCGTAAACGTTGGTGGTGGAATCTCTGATAAGTGATCCGTCGGATCTTCCAAAAGTTTTGCTATGAATTGTTGTAATTTTATTTCAGCTTCCGTCAAGGTACCGTTAAGCTGCTCCGATAATTCCAAGGTGGTAGGTCCGTTAAAAGGAACAGGTTGGTTATTCGTTCTTAGGAACCATGGTCTTAAATTGTTCACGTGTCCACGAACGACTTTTAATGGATCCAGAAAATGTACAATACGAACGATAACGTTGTTAACGAATTCCATAATTTTGAACGGTCCTGTCCAAGCACGAAGTAATTGCGGCGAAATTTGTTTAATTCGCAAGAAGTCACGTAATAATACGTAATCATCGACTATGTAGCGATAAGGACGTGCAGTACGATCATAAAAATTTTGTTGTCTCTTAACTGCTTTCCAAGTATGCGCTCGAGCGACTTCGAATTTGAAACCGTGATGTAAATAGTGTGAGCTAATTAGTGTTGTTGAATTAGGACACGCATTTAGCGCTATAGTCACTAATTCTAGATGCTCGCACCAATTTTCTGGACAACTTGCAGAAATCTTACGTAGTACTGTCTCTATTCTCTTATTTGCTGCTTCTACCGTTCCTCTTACCCACAATGTGTGAGGAGTGAAGTTTATCTGTTTAATATTGAACAAATTCGACAATCTTCCACAATAGCGTTGTTTATCTCACTTCCTTTGTCTCCGCGCAGTTGCACTGGTGCTTCATATCTAGCTATGAGGAGAGAAAACAACTTTTTAGGTATTGTTTCTGCTTTCTTATTGGGAATTCCGACTCCAATTACGTAACGACTGAAGTCGTCAATTAACGTCAGTATGTAGATGTTCCCGTGAACGCTTTTAGTCAAGGGTCCAATGAGATCCAAGATCCATGAATGGCCTGGTCTTTGTACGGGTTGGTAGGCTCTTAGCTTAGCCTTGAGTGGCTTATTAGGTCTAATGTAAGCTTGACATACTTGACACGTTTTAACGTAATGAGCGATATCGTCCATCGTTTTAGGCCAATAGCAATATAGCTCTATTAATTCTCTAGTTTTACTGTCTCCGCGATGTCCGGCGCCAGGGGTGGAATGGTAATCTCGGATACGATAGTTCCATAGAGACTTTGGTATACACATCTGTGCTAGATTCGGCATACGGCATCTATTTGGGTCTGCTAGTCGAATTCTATATAGTTCCGTCATAATCTTTATAAAAGATGTTTCGCTTGTTAGAAGCATCGATCAGATCTTCTGATGACTGATCTTTAAGTCGTTTTATTATTGGCTTAGGATTGGATCGTTTCATTGCTCCGCCGCTAGGTGTTGTCGCGTCCATTCAGGAAATTGACTGCCCAACACAGCGACTGGTATCTCTATGCGAGATAGCGCATCAGAAATCACTAGAAGTCGGCCTGATTTATGACGTAAGATGAATTCGTATTCCCCGAGTTGAAATAAGATTCTTTCTAATTTGGGGGGAGGGAGGAGGCACAATAAAGATAGCAAATTGCTAAAAGGTCCGTATTTAAGAAAAACATCTTCAACGAAATTAATCTATACAATGTATAATCGCTAGAATTTCCCTTGTAGCAGTTGTTTCCTTCCGTCCCGCCTCAGTGAGGGTTCGGGAAGTGTAGGCTAACGGATAGTTTATACCTCTGTGATACCGACTTAAACAGCCCCCGGTCGCTACTCCACTAGCGTCAGTTTCAAGAAAAAAGGGTTTAGAAAAATCTGGGTGTTTAAGCGTTGCAGCGTTTATCATAGCTTGCTTAAGTTCTTGAAATTCTCATTCTTCATCTTCGCCCCATAGAAATTTACAGTTTTTCCTTGTTAGTCTGGACAAAATCTGTGACATTTCATCTGTGAATGAAGAAATATGTCGCCTATAGAAATTTACCATACCTAAAAATGAACGGACTTGTTTAGGTGTCTTAGGCGTAGGACAATGTTGCATAGCCTTTGTTTTATCGCTATCGGGTTGTATCCCGTTTTAGTCTAACACAAAGCCTAAGAATTTGACCTTCTTTTGTGCAAATTCTCACTTTTCGACGCTGAGTTTTAGTCCGGAACGAGCGACTAGTTCTAGTGCTCGATTCACATGACTGATGTGGGTTTTAAGATCTGGACTACTCAGGAGATAATCGTCAAGAGAGACGGTACAATAGGCTCCTAGCACGTCTGCTAATATTTGTTGTGCAATGTTTGTTGTGCGCTGTTTTAAGTCCCATTGGAAGCCTGTTAAAAAAATTGGTTTTAGAGTTAGCAGAGAAGCTCGTCTTAGGTTTAGCAGATTCGGCTAATTTAAGTTGGTAAAATCCGAACTTAAAGTCTAAGCGTGTAAAATACTTAGCTCCACTAAGGTGAGCCATGCTTTCTGTCACAGTGGGTATTGGAACACTTACACTTTCCACGACAGAATTCAAGCCGCGTAAATCTACGACTACTCGATAACCAGTTGACCTTCTCTTTATCATTAGACAAGGAGATAACCATCCTGATTTTCTATCTTGGATTATTCCTACTCTCTGCATTTCGTCAATATATTTATCCAATAATTCACGCTGGTGAAATGGAACTCGGTACATTTTAGAACTTACTGGTTGTGATTTGCCAGTATCTATAGGAACTTCGTATCCCTCGTAACATCCTATATCAAAATCATTTTTAGAAAATGAATCTTGGCGATTTCTAAGCTTATCTAGAAATTCTCCCGTTTCCTCCTTGTTTAAATCCGGAAACGTGAACCTATGTTTTAAAATTTCCCATTCCGCATCGAGTTCTGCCTTGGATTTAGACTTGGGAGCGTCAGTTAAGCTACTAACTGGCACCTCCAATGAGTTTTCACTTAGTTTGGATTGGTTTTGGTAAATCTCGATGGGACTTGCGGTTTGAGATTTCTCAATGGGATTTGAGGTGGGCAAATTTGAATTTGACGAAACTAAGGAAGCGTTATCCTCTTACTCGATAATAGCTGTCGTGTACGTGCCTAGGATAGTACCCGCTTTTAGTTCTACGTAAAATCCATTAGGATTTATGCACATAACTGGAATAATACCTGTGGGAGTTGTGTTAACAAGACTGTGAGCAAGATGTACAGGAAATTCGCCGTTTTCAGGTTGGAATACTCCCGTCTGTATTTCGGGATACGGAAATGTAAATTTCCCGTTATTCTACTCTCGCAATTTGATGGAATTATTTCGTCTCGTAACAAGGATACAGTAATTTCTATTAAATGTTGTTTAGGTGTACAATTCCATGTAGATTTAGGGTTATCATCAGTTTCGACATCTGTAGCTACGTTAAGTGATGCTACGTAAATGTGATTGGGCCTATAATGTTCCCTATTTATTATTTCCTTATTTTGGTTGTAAGCAACGTGAGCTAATTCTGATGTTGACGACATTTGAAGTTTTTAATCACCTATAGTTAAGATGTTATCTGGGCAATTTAATGCTAACGAATCTGATTTATTTGACATGAAATCGTATCCCAATAGCACTGAAATGTTACCAAATGAACCATCAGGAACGATAACAAATTCTTGATTTCTAGAAAATTCACACTTTTCTATAGTTGTTACTATTTTCCTATCGGTTTTAATCCGACGATTTCCGACCCCAACCAAATTGACTGGTGTGGTCATTGGAATTAAATGGCATTTAACGCTAAAATTCTTAAACATGCATTGTGCTGCTGTATTCGTAATTAAGGAAAGTGAAGAACCTGTGTCTAATAAACAGATTTCTGGTCTATTACCAACGTCAAACACTAAGTGTGGTCGTGAATATTTAACCTTAGTCTTATTTAAAACTGTGTTCACTTGAACGTTATCAGTATTAGGCGCTGTTTGCTCTGAGTCAAGCGATGCTTCTCCTTGCTGCTCTGACTCGCGGCTAGTATCATCTGTTGCCCGGTTGAGCAGAAATGCTCGTAAGCAAGTTTCCTCGCTCTCCCAACGATGAGTGTTTCGCTGGTGACGCATTTGGGTCGGCGACATTTTTGCTGTCCCAAAACGTTAAGTAGATTGTGGGTTCAAACATTCCTACAACTGTTGGAATTCTAATTTTTCAATCTTTGTGCGTTGTTGGTGAAATACCGATAGAAGTGCCCAAATGCATTTTTACTCCGTTTTTATAGACTGAATAATCCGTATGTTTGAACTGAACTGTGCGTTCGTTATCTAATAAAGCAATAACTATCGGCTTTTTAGTATCGACTGGGTTTAATTCTGAATGAAAATTTGTAGAATCTAAACCATCCTCAAATAGAGTTACTATTACTGAGTCACAAGTTAAATCGTATTTATCGTTAACTGTGTTTAAAGCATTTGTAAACTCGTTTACGAGGTTTTTATTACTGTCTACATATAGACCTCGTAACATACTTTGACGGAATTTTACCAAACTAGGACGCTAGGCATGGTAAAGCTAACTTACAATCTGGCAAAGCAAGTTTTTGCTGGTGCCATTCAACGGGTGAGTACAAATTAAGCATTAGTTTATTTGCGTCTTCGTCTGAAAATAACGGAACACATTTTACTTTTAAACAGTGAGTATTATTTACTTCTCTAGTTTGATTAACAGGAGTTTGAGCTTGAACTAAGCTGACGTGTGGGTTTTGATCGTCATTATTGCTCTGTTCTGACTGATTTAAGTTTAGTTCTGAATCCCTGTCCACATTCAGACTACTAACTCGTTTTTTGAATTGCAACCGTTTTGACACGAGTCATTACCCTCGTTTATGTCTAGCGTGTTGTGGAACACGGTTTTGGTTGTTGTTATTTTGCCGTTGCCGATTTTGGTTTTGAGTTTACTTTTGATTTCTATTTTGGTTTTGGTTCTTACCGTAATTATTACCGGTATTTTGATTTTGTTGCCCGTTTTTGTAACCATTGTTACCGTTATTGCTAGTGTTAGCTTGAAATGAGTAAGGATTATTTTTCTTGTTGAACTGGATAGAATCCCTATTGTCGAAACCAGAAAAATAATTTCCGTGTTTACCTCGGTTATTTCCCCTGTATTGGTTTCCTCCGCGACTGTTTTTGTTGTTAGATTTATTTGTTGGAAATCCCGCTTCCTGTTTAACCTTGTCCCAACGTTGTCGGACTTGCTGTAGGTTTTCGTCTTTAGTATGACGTTCTCGTTTTACGTTGCCTGGGGCTAAACAACGGTAGCACGTTTTGACTTGGTTTACATTTGTGTTTATGGCACTAACTTTAGCTTCAACATTTTTAGCTTTAGCGTTACTGAGGTTCGTTATACCTTTCTCTAAAGAATTCATTTTATCTAGTATTGTGCCAAAAGCTAGGTTGTTAACTTCCGCATTTGAAGTTGGTTTAGTGCCTGATTTATCTGAGTTATGATTGTCTTCATCTCCTTGGAATCCAGCTAAAATTGAACATTTATAGATAGCTGAGTTATACGTATCCCTAAACGTGGTATGCATTTGTGATGTCACGTGAACTTTGATTTCCCGTGGCATAGCGTGAAGAAATACTGAACGCATTCCGTCATCCTTAGCTAATTGTTTGAAAGCGCGCTGTGATTCCGAGTTTGAAGGTTTAACTCTCCAAAGTTGTGAAGGCATTTTCTCTAGCCTGGCAGCAAAAAGTTCGATAGTTTCTCCATTTTTGAGTGACGCCGTGTGAAACAAAGTTGGGGTGACGATTTCACCTCTGCAGCCCAATCTATTGATTAAAATTTCTTTAAAGCTGTTCCGATTTCGGGATGTGGCTATATGCGGATTCATGGCTAAGTAAATTGCAACTGGACCTGTACATTTACTACATGCAACCGAAACTAGTTCTGAATCTTGTAGTGAAGGATCTAACGTACGCAAATTTTCGACCATTAACACGAAAGCGAAAATGTTTAATGAGTTATCCCTTGCAAAAGGCAATACAGCTTTCTTGGCTGAATGTAATTCTTCCCAATGTCTAGACTTATTTTGTGAATCCCTGCTTTGATTTGATTCCGTTATAGTTTTCAGTACTTCTAAATGATTATCATTTACTGCCTTAAGGTTATCCCTATTTGATTGTAAACATACTGCTAAAGTATGATCCAAAATCTTTTGAAGATGAGATTCGTCCAGCATATTACCCTGTTGTCCGCTACTATGATTTGGAATTAAAGTCAGCGGTGTTTGATTTTCATTTAAAATTTGGGGATTTATTACTACATTTGGGGTAATGGGAACATGGGAATGATTCGGTATTTGCGAATTTGTTGGCACTTGAATGTTAAGCGGTGTTTGAGCGCTTGTTTGTATTTGCAAGTTAGACATAGTCGGTGACAAGTTTGGTGTTATACGATTATGCTGTGGCGTTACTAAATTTAACGGCACGGTTTGTGTTAGAGGCGTAATTAGATTTAGTGGCAAGTTATGGCTTATACCGCATTTTGGTTTGTGTGCTCCTGACTATTAGGTGGCACTTGATTATTTAGTGGTAGTTGATTAATAAGTGATACTTGGGAATTTAAGGGTACCTGAGTTGTACATGATGTACGTTTATTATGTGAAGACCTAGATCTAACCCGATCTCTAGCGTTACCCTTATTTTGAGTAGAGCGATTAGCTGAGTGAGATTGAACTCGTTTGGGAGGAGGCAAATTTAATGCGTCATCGATCTCGTCGATGGTATCAGAATACTCTGATTCTGTATCCGATTGGTTTTGAGTCGTATTAGTATTGTCTAAATTAGTTGTGCTGACTGAAGCGTCTGTGAATTCCACAAAATCTTGGCGATTTACGGGTTTTCTAATTTGTCTGCCTCTCGAAGAGACTTGAACTGTGCCTCTAACACGATTACTTCTAGTTCTAGGCATTATTTAACTATATTTTAAGAAAATATTTAAACTAAGTTAGATTTAAACTTATTTGTAGCACAAGTCTTAAGTTTTAAGCACTTTGAAATTTCTAAAATTTTCTACAAATTTGCACCAAAATGATGAATTTTCCCTTAAAATGGAAAATAATGAACTTTCCCCAAATTTTATCACCTGAAGTCGGCAATAATTTGACTGTGGTTATTTTAAGAGTAACCACGACCAGTTTCACAGAAAATTAGCACTGTAGTGACTAATAAACAAGATGCACTAAACTCAATTTAGGCCTATAAGTGTTAACCAAATAACTGAAATTTCCCCTTATTGTGGAAAATTTAAAGCAAACAGTCTTTAAATGCACACAAGATAATACACTTGAACATATTTCATAGCATTGAACATGTCAATCATCAATTTTCATAAACAATCGCAATGTGAGGTAGGCTTCTCCGCCTTACATTGGCAGCTTCACGATCTCCTTCTTTGCGAGCAGCCTCCCAGATCTCTCTTGAATGAATGAGGAGTTGCGTGGCAGACACGGTGCTGCTTGGATGTGTACAATACTGTGCAAAAAAACGACCGTTTTCGTTATACGGAGGGCTTCAACAATGCTCTCAGAAATGATTGTTAAAACGTCGTGATGGTCGGCAGGATGGCAACAAAGGAACGATGACATATTGTCTAAACAATAAGTAGTGCAAGTTATTGTTGGTCCTATTACAGTGCTTATTGTATGAAATTGGCAGAAAGAGATAGCAACATTACTTAGAAAACAAAATTGAGTAGATGCAATAGTAATTACAAACCATTACGAATTATGGCTATTATTAATATTTCTTAAATTTCCCTTGTATGACAAAATATTGCAATATGTTGATAATTAAAATTTAATTAATGCTTCTACTATTAATGGGCTAGACGAAGAAACACAATGGAGCCAACACTTAATTTATCACAAATATTTACAGCTAGTTTTATTAGTTTCATTATTTTCGTTTCGATGGTCATGTTGGCTGATCAGTGGCAGAGCTCAACATAGTTGTTCAAGAGGCTGATATGGTCGATGACTGGAAAGGAGACTCGAAAAGTTTCTGGTTGTGACAACTTGAGCAGTGTGACTGACTGCCAGGCTCCTTCAGCAGCTATGGGATGTATTGTGGACATCAACTTTGACACCTGCTATGTTCGTAGGTTACTCGGGTGGAATCCCTGGGGTTGCCACTCCACTATACTTTCTTCCTCTTACAAGGTTTAGAATTAAACAGTTTCTTCTTTACAGTTTGTTTCAGTTGACATAGGAATCGAAGAAATTTGAAAGATAAAAATAAAAAGTAAATTTGTTGGAAATAAAAAATAAATCACCATGTAAAGGGTAAACGAAGGAAACAGTCTGCATTAAAGACTTATCTTCGTGAGAACACAAGATACATTAATCAGAGAAAGAAAGTAAGAAAGATAGATAGATAGATAGATAGATAGATAGATAGAAAGAATGACAACTGCCCTGACTAACTCGAACCAAGGAATTCCCGGTGTAACCAATGTGCTACTGGGGTAGATCCTGGCTCTTGCCCTATTCAGTGTTTCAACAGGTTTGCTTATTATATTTATTGTTATTTATTGTTTATTGTTTATTTATTGTTCTCTAGCAGCTATGGCATAGATTTTGGCCTATGCATGGATTATCTCGGCCCCCTGCTATGATCGGGCTATCATTTTCGCAAGGCTTGCTTAATCCATAGTTCTATTTAATTGTAAAGTGTTCGGATTTTCCTGTTGTCAGGGGTCTATCGAAAACAAAATACTTGGGTGTGTGTGCCTTAGGAATTTTGTTTTGTTAGTTTCGTAGCTTCAAAACTAACTTATTGTCCTCACTTGTTTCTGTTTTGCAACCAAATGTAATACAACGGGCACTTTATTGGAAATATAATTTAATCAGCTACCATTAATTATACCAAAGTTAAGATTTTCTTTAGGCTGTTCAAGAAACTATTTACAATTACATTTTCATGTGGCGCTCACAAACAATACTTTCACTAAAGCAAAACCACAAAATAACGAAAAGGGGTGAAATCATACAAAAACCCCATAAGCGTAAAGGGACCCATCAAATTTCCGCAACATAATGTAGTGCAACCAGACTGCAAAAAAAAAAAAAAAACCCGTGATATCGTACAAAAAACCGAATAACGGCCGAAAAAAATCAAGTTTTTGCCGTATAAAGTAGTGATAGAGCCAAAATGGCTGTCACCAGATTTTTCGTCCCAACACTGATCACTCAATATTCTCAACACTCAAAACTCAACATGTCGGTGCTAGAGTGAACACGGTCAGACCAGAAACTTGCTGGCAGCTATTTTGGGTCTGATATCACTACTTTATGCAGCAAAAACTTGGTGGGACCCGTTGCATACGGAGTTTTGTATGATTATTATTTCGTCTATTAGTGTGTTGGCACATTACCACCTTGATACACAAGTCATTAAATAAATTAATATTTTCACCAATAATGGTAAAAGAAAAATAGTAAATAAACCATTAGCATAACTTTTGAAATTTGTTTTAGAAGTGAAAATACGGGGATGAGGTGGGTGGGCGGAAAGCAGCTTTCAATGTTAAACTAGTTTATGCAGAAATTTTCCCTGGAAGGAGGGCAGACCCAGGGATTAGAACTGGGATACCTTTAATCTTGTTGTGTTGACACACTGTCCAGAAAAGCCTGGATTACATCTCATAGCCGCTAATGGTTCCAATTTGGTATTTCACAGTAACCTGTCCGGCAAGTAGAGCATAGACTTTTGCCACAGTTACCACCCAGTTCAGCTAACCTTTAACAGTGAGGCTAAGCTCTCTCAGTCCTCAGGCACCAAGACCATTCTCCGGCATTATGCCCATCCAGATATCTCATGACAGATAGGTTTGAACAATAAGACAAATTTTAATTTAACTTACTTAACCCAAATGACGTCACTCATTATTCGTCTTCCAAAAAAACAAACTATTACAACAGCAATGAAAACGCGAGTCGAGTTTTCATTGAGAGCGATAATCCTCTTCTGGGAATTTCTACCTTGTAGCAAAAGATAAGAGCAACGACTTATGTCGAGAAATTCAAACGGAAAACCTAGGATCTTTTGACATGCCACAGTCTAAATAAATATTCACTGCAGGCTATAACAATGGCAAGCCATAACAATGAACTTAGAAGCGTAGAGTTTGATTATTTGGCCGATTCCAACCATGCAGTCAACCACAACAATGAAACTAGATGTGGGAGTTTGATTGTTACAGCTGATCATCTTCCTCGTTATAAAACGGTCGTTTTTTTTGTACAGTCCCGTTCAAAAGTAAATGTCCACGTCCATGCTATCGACAACAATGGCTTGTGTTCTACTTGTTGTCTGAGTAGCAAGTGCTTTGCTCGTGAGAGTGGGTATTGTTGTACGCCGCCACACAAATCTATGGTTCGCCATCAAGCTCTTAAGGGCCATTCAAAACCACATGGCCGGCCAGGGGGTGGGGGGGAGGTCGGCTTTCGGCCACAAGTAACCACAATGGGGGGAGGGGGGGTTTCGAAATTAGCCACGTGGCTATTGCATTGAAGGAAAAGCCATTATCTCCCAATGGATTGGTGCACTTACCGTACAAGAGTCTGTGCATACCATCACACTCATAGCCTTACATTGTTCTTATATCAAGACACACTAGCGTATTCACCCGACAAAATTAACGATAACATCCAGGTAAAATATATATATATGAGCATGGCGACCACTAGTCACGTTGTGTCTTTACAGCAAAAGTAGTTTGGCTGTTTTCAGCCATCTGAGGATAAATAACAATGCGAGAAAAAAGGCTGAAACTTGTTTGATCGGTTTGATCGGTTTGGTCACCTGACAACATAAAAGTCACTGTTAGTGACACAGCTTAACGTTTTCTCGTTGAAAAAACTACGGGAATAACGTTGATATTTGTCTAATTACTGGCTACTGGTAACGCCAATATTTGTATCACGAAAATGAATTCTTCCATGCGGTGAATAATTCTGTATCTTAGCTCATTTTACAGGTATTGCTCTGGGGATGTGCCTTTTTCATAAGGCCTCTTCTAATTGGTCAAGTGGTTATGAGGCTAGGGAACTAAGGGGACTACGACTTCAAACATTAAATGAAATAATTAAAATCATTGCGCAGAAAGCGATTTTCATATGTTTCCTTTATCCTTCGAACTATTACTCAGTGGGATTAGCTTGGCGAAAGGGAATGGCGTTTGATATCACGACTTACACGACCGAAAATGCTTGGTGGGAATCCTTTATAAGTTTCGTTTTGAGGCAGATTGTTCCTACATCGACCTTAACGTCTGGGCCCTAGTCAACGGAACTACATATATTCCGCACAGTGGTGGAAGATTCTTCCAACATTGTAAGAATGCGTTTCCTTGACTAAATTCATTTAAATATTGTGCGGCTGACGTCGAGTGCTTCACTGGGACAATTCAATACAGTGATGGCCTACGTAATAATGAACGTATTACGTTACAGTTTTCTACTGTCCATCTCAGTTACAAATCCTGGATGAAGCGTACTCTAGCGGCCGTTGCAGATCGCCAAACTTTTTGGTGAAAATATTTCACACAATGAATCAAACGGCTGCGTTTATTAAAAGCGAAAGTGGAATGTGGGGGTACTTATCGTTGGGTTTCTCATATCAAACACTATCAATTCATCAAATTTGGTACGGCACAATAACAAATTTTATGTGAAGTGGTACTGCATTTGTCTAAAACACGTTAAGATGGTATTTTATTTTAAGTCGGGGGGGGGGTTTGGCTATGAGCCACTTGGTTTTTTTGGGGGGGGTCCAGGATCTGGCCACAGATGACCACACAGGGGGGAGGGGGGGTTAAAAATGGCTTTAAAAACGGCCACGTGGTTTTTGAATGGCCCCTTACTTGCAAAATCGTTTGAAGTAAACCCCCGTTGTTAACCCGTTTGATGCAACTAACTTGTTTGGTTAGCTACTAAGTGCTAAATTATTTTTCTTTGAAAGAATATAAGCCTCTGCAGGATGACAGGGCGAATAAAGGAGTTTAAAGTCAATCCTCTCCTTTAACTTTACTTTGAATCTCTTGCAAAGAAATTCTGTTTCTTTTTCGGTCGGTTCTCAGATGTCAATCAAACATTTGACGTATCTTAGAAAGAAACTGTAGGCTCTGATGGTGGAAAAAAGTGTTAAAAATTACCAGCTTGTCATTATTAAGTAAATATGATCCCGTCATAAGTATCCGGAATTATTTAATTATTTGTCTTCTATACAACAGTAGCTTCATTGCTCTTAAATAGGCATTATCTTTTTTCCACGGGGAGGGGGGGGGGAGGGAATTATTCTAATTAATGCATGCATGATGAAATGTTTAATTGTATTTAAGCAATGAATTTCCCGTTTTTGTAGATGCGCCAGCGAATAGTTGGCGGGGAGGGGGGGGCATATATGTGATAAACATAGCCATGGAAAATAAATTCCAGTTTAAATTAGAAAACAAAAACGAGCTCGTTGGAGGTTAAAGTAAGGTTTAACTGATTCGAAGTCAAAACAGCAAAGGAACAGAAATAAACGTTCTTGTAAGGTTTTGTATACCACAGTGTCCCTGTGCTGTTTAGTCCACGTGAACCTTACTACTGTATTCACACGTTTTTACAGTTTTTCTTTAGAACACGATATGTCTGATTGGTTCATTCTACTTGGTAAAACAATATCGCTGAACAATCGTAAAAAGCATAGTCTTAGTGTGCGTAATTCAGGGTTCGAGCGATTCCTTAAAAACCTGGAAATACCGTTGAAAATAAAAATAAAATACGAGTCCTGAAGTCTTGAATACGAAATCTTGAAAAGGTGTGTATGTATGATGAAAAGAAAGGATGAACGGAAAGGAGACGACTTGACTTGAATAATACTGAAAAATTTAGCCCCGAACGGTAGGTGAGTGTATAGCACTATACTAATCTACATTATAATTCTGGAGGTCGGCTAAAAGGAAGGGTAAAGGAAAACCGGAAGGACAACAATCACTTCTCCCCTCCTCACTCCCGTATTGAAAATGCACTCTCCCACTCTAACTGCATGGAAACTGGAGGCAGGCATGAGTCGATAAACTCAATAAAGGTTCAATCTGACAAGTCGTCGGGACAAACAATCACTTCTCCCCTCCTCGCGCCCGCATTGCAAATGCGCTCTCCCATTCTACCTGCATACAAACAGGAGGCAGCCATGAGTGGTCGATCAAGTCGTCGGGAAGAGCGCCGGAAAAATGTCCTGGGAAATGTGTCCGTAAACTTAATTCATGACCGGCCCCGTGCATACCACGGGCTTCCTATAGTCTTACAATAATTGAAACTTGGGATATGGTTTTAATTTTTTTACGTGTCTAGTGGTTGATAAAAGCAGTAAGGTTTTACGTGGACTAAACATCCCAGGAACCATGTGGTGTACGAAACCTTGCAGGAAAGTTTATTTGTGTTCCTTTGCTGTTTTGACTTCGGATCAGTTAAACCTTATTTAAACATCAAACGAGTTCGTTTTCTAATTTGTGATACTTTGACATACCAAGTTGGTTTTCTGTACTCGTTGAAAATGCATTGAATTTTGCTCGCTTCGCTCGCTCATTCAGTGCAAGTCTTTCATTTGGAAGTTGGTTTGTCCGCAGCTCTCTTTCTAGCTAGGGGTTACTAGTGTTACTTCTCGAAAATAAAGCGTCTGCAAGTTTAAAAAAATCTACCCACAGCAGTCCATAATGTTGGTTCCATCATTCTCTTCATTTGTTTTATACATAGTTAATCTGGTTAAAAAAAAACATTATCCATAGTATAACCTGGTTAAATCTATTTTTTTACAGATTCGGAATTCGGAAAAGTCACGACGAAAATAATACGTACTATCATACTGTATTACAATAAGTCTGCTGTCATAATATAGAATAGATACGAGTAAATAAAAGGCAATACTCAAACTTAGAATACACAATGGATCATCCAGCTCAGCGCAGAAATACATTTTATTTTATTTTGGGCATTTTTTCGATGAATAAACACTTAAAACGAACCTACAATTAAAACAAAAAAGTTTGATCTTTGCCAGAAATAAAAATGATTAAAGACTATAATCAAGTTTTTGCGTGAGAAGTTGTGATATAAGTCACACCCTTAATTTCCCAGATTAATGCTTTAGACATTAAATGTAAAATTCTGTCTTTCACAGTCCCTGTCGCGGCAGTTGTCGTTTCTTTCTTTCGATCAGCTTAGTCATATTGTATCTTCACCAAGGCCAGTCTTTAACGTAGACTGTCTGCTTCGTTAACAGGTTACCTTCTGATTTATTGTTGATTTATTGAAAAATTGAAAATTGGTTAGTAAGAAATTTTAACTTTTCTAGTTTTTCCTTTGAACGATTGATCTGTGGAATTACAGATTAATCGTTCAAAGGAAAAATGCGAAAAGTGAAAATTTCTTATTGACCAATTTTTAATTTCATATCACAATTTCAACTAGCAAAAATTAAGCAGGAATTATAAAGCACTTTTAATGAGGGCACGCCAATATGTGCTGGCTCATGAGTTCTGCCACTCTCCAGCCACGATGACCTGGCCACAATGAAATGAAAGTCGTGTAGGTTAGTTGATTTAAATATACAGGGTGGTCCAAAAGTCGGGCCTACCTGAATATATCCTAAAT
>JAHWFP010073433.1:0-15650 GCA_023313725.1 Lithobius niger | reverse complement strand
TTTTCGGAATTCGATTGCGAGTCTGACACATGGGAGAAATACTCCAGCCGAATTCGTTACTTTTTTTTAGCTAAAGAAATACCAGCAACCAAGCAAGTTAATTTTCTAATGGCATCTGTGGGCCAGAAAATGTTTGATAGAATTCTTAATATCCTCTCACCTGATTTGCCCGACTCATTAACATTTGATGAGCTCGTTAAAAAAGTTTTAGACGACATTGAGCCAGTGCCCTCAGTGGTATCTGAGCGTGTTAAATTCTTTAGAAGATCGCAAAAATCAGATGAGAGTATCGGGGAATATTTAGCTGCCTTAAAGCTAATGACGAAGTATTGTGACTTCGCAAAAATTAAAGACATTAACAGCGAAATGATTAGGGATCGCCTAATTGGGGGGATCCAATCAGAAGTCATTCAACGCGAGTTGTTGAAGCAGACTCTGGATTTAAAGGCTACAACATCCTTAGCTTTATCCTTAGAATCTGCTGAAACAGACCAAAGCGTTTTGAGAAGCCATTCTAGAGCTGTTAACTACGTAGCTAAAAAATCGGGCAAAACATCAAGTAGTACTAAATCCACTAAGGATTTCATTTGCTATTGTTGCGGCAAAAATGGCCACGTGAAAACACGTTGTAAATATCGAGACTATACATGTGGCCGTTGCCACACTGTCGGCCATTTAAAAGCCGTGTGCCGAAAAGCTAGTCATTCGAATAGAACTTTAAAATCACTCGACCACCCTAAAGCAAGTTCTAGCACAAATTTTAAGGCTAGGCCGAACACAAAACAAAAGTATAGCTACAAAAAACGCGTCAACAAACTCGAACGCGATAGCGAAAGTGATAGTGAAGAAGGCCAGGATGTTGAAGCCGAAAATTCAGAGTCTGGTTCCGGGTCTGATAACGATTCAGACAACGACTATCTTGTACTGAAAAATAATACTCTTGGACTGAGTCATGCTGCGGACCAGATTTCAATTCCCCTACAAACCAACAAAATAATAGTAGTAGTTAATTCTATGAAAATCCATAAATGGAAAATGCCAGTCTGCCTAAATGGTGTCAAGCTAGAAATGGAACTTGATTCCGGGGCAGATGCATCCATTATCCCTATTGAGTGGCATCAAAAATATTTTGCGGACTGTCCTTTAAAACTCAGTCCGTACTCGATACACTCATACACTGACGGAATTGAGAACACGATTTACACTGTAAGTCTGAAGGTTGAAGTTCAAGGTCAAATCGAACATTTGGATGCTTTAGTTTCAAAATTATATAAACCTGCATTAATGGGAAAGGATTGGCTTTCTATTTTTCGAGTTAATTTCCATCCTTTTTACGACCTACAAACGAAAGTGAAACCTAAGAAAAGTGTTAAGAAAATTAAAACTAGCATTACGCCAGTTGACACTTCCGAAATAGTGAAGGGTTTCCCGGAGCTATTTTCTGAAGGCATGGGTAAGTTTAAGAATTTTAAAGCCAAAATTCATTTGAAACCTGATGCCAAGCCTGTGTACAGTCGTGTAAGACCGGTTCCGTTAGCACTTAAAGAAAAGGTTAACCAAGAAATTCGTAGATTGGTTGGCCTTGGAATTCTAGAGCCTGTGGAAACTTCTCAGTGGTCTACGCCGATCGTCATAGTTCACAAAGCGGATGGTCAAATCCGAGTGATTGGTGATTATAAAACCACCGTGAACCCTCAACTCGAAGTCGACCACTATCCAGTTCCCACGGCCGCAGAATTATTCAGTGAATTAGCAGGCAGTGACACTTTTTCCCTTATCGATGCAGGAGCCAAACTTAGGATCGAGAAGTGCAAACTGTCGCGGCCTGAATTAAAATATTTAGGCCACATGATAAATGCAGAAGGCTTGCATACACTCCCTGAGGTTATCGAAGCAGTCACAAACGCTCCTAACCCAACATGTATTCAAGAGCTACAGAGCTTTCTGGGTTTTGTAAACCATTACTCAAAATATCTACCGAATCTCGCTCATATTCTGTCACCAGTAACACGTTTGTTAAGCCCAAGTGTGAAATGGGTTTGGGGGGCAGAATGCGACCGAGCCGTGAGTAAAGTAAAAGAATTATTTCTTAAATCAAAAGTTCTGGTTCATTACGATCCGAAATTAAAGCTCAAACTCGTTTGTGACGGCTCACCCTACGGAATAGGCTCGTGCCTGATGCATGTCATGAAAAACGGTGAATCACGGCCGATAGCTTTCGCTTCACGTAAACTCACTCAAGCGGAAAGAGGCTACTCGCATTTTGACCGGGAAGCGCTCAGCGTGGCTTGGGGAGTGAAACGGTTTCATGAATACGTTTATGGTCAGCGATTCATACTGCAGTCTGATCAGAAGGCTTTAGTTTGGATTTTTGGCCCTAAAAAAGGAATACCGCAGATGGCAGCCGCCAGGGTTCAGCGTTGGGCAGTGATGCTTAATGCTTACGATTACGAATTCCAACACATTCCCGGTAAACTTAATTTGACGGCAGACGCTTTATCGCGCCTTCCCCTCCCAAATACCGAGGAATTCGAGAAAGCAGAAGAGCAGTACAATATTCTTGCTTTAGAAACTATTTCTAATCTTCCAGTTTTAAACGAGACACTCGTTCTTGAAAGTAAACGTGATAAAATCCTTTCAAAAGTTTATCGTTATGTGAACCATGGTTGGCCTGACAAATGCGAAATTCCCGATCTGTTACCGTACTTCACACGTCGTGCTGAAATCTCTGTCGAAAACGAAACCTTATTTTGGGGGTATAGAGTCCTGGTGCCGACGGCCTTGCGGAGACAAATCTTGAAAGATCTACATAGTGCTCACTTAGGCATAGTTAAATTGAAAAGTTTAGCTAGACAAAAAGTCTGGTGGCCTAAGATTGACTCTGACATTGAAAATAAAGTCAAATCGTGCCAAAATTGTCAAGAGTATAAAGATACTCAAACGTCAGGTCCTAAGCATACGTGGGAATATCCACTAAAACCAAACAATCGCTTCCACGCTGATTTTTTGGGCCCGATGGACAATTACATGTTTTTCATTCTTGTAGACGCACATTCAAAAATTCCTTTTGTGCATAAAATGAAGTCAACAACGTCCGCACGTGTCATTGACGTTTTAAACAATCATATAGCTTTGTATGGTTTAATGGACAGCTTAGTTACGGACAATGCTGCCCAATTTTTGTCAGCAGAATTCCAAAATTGGTTAAAATCCAACGGAATTAGGCACATGACCGGGCCAAGTTTTGCGCCTTGGACCAACGGTTTGGCTGAGGTATACGTCCGTAATTTCAAGAGAGTCTACAAGGCCGCGCGGCGACAGGGGTCTACTATTCAAGAGAGTATAAATTCTTACTTGTTATCAGCACGAATCACTATCTCCGCTACCACGCAAGCGACACCCGGAAAATTATATTTTAACCGAGAATTAAAGTCTCGGCTGGATTTATTGTTCCCTGACCCTATTGCAGCCGTACGCCGTAAACAATTAAAACAAGTACAGAGCACCCACCATCGTGAGTTGAAAACGTATCAAATAGGTGAAAAGGTTTGGTATCGTGACTTTTCAACAACAAATGACAGGCTATGGTCAGTCGGTATGGTTAACCAAAAATGTGAAAATCAGTCCTATACTATCGTTGATACTAACGGTAATACGATTCGCAAACATCGCGAACAGCTAAGGTTACATACCGCGGAAAATGATTATCCAGAACAGCCTCCAAACGCACTTGTTTCGACGGCGAAAAGCAGTAATTCTTTCGTGAATAATAATGAGCAACATCACTCAAATTTCAAACGCATGTCTTTTGGCGGCAAACAACGTGAAAAGCCAAGTTTCGCTGACGTAGTTCCTGAGCGTCGATCGCTCGGCCAATCCAGGAAGTCAATTTCTGTTACTGAGGGAAAAATTCCACCAATCCAACAGCTTGAAAAATCACCTGAGAATTTACATCGCAAGTCACCAGGTGGCAGGAAATCCCCAGCGAAATTACCCCACACACACGAAGTGGATGAGTCTGCTAACGTAAATAACCAATCACCTTTGGCTACTACCAGCGCCCCTCTTGAAGGAAATTCTAAGCCAGAAAGGTCGCAATCTCCATCGATTATTACGTCACCGTCCACTAAGCAATCACCACCGAAGCCAGGCCATGCTAACAAAAAAGCGAAACCGAATCACAATAAACGCAAAGTTGTGCTTTCACCAACACAGGTTGACATTGCAGCGCAGCTTCAAAATGCTCATCGTTCAAAGAGACTGCGTAGAGCTCCAGACAAGCTCAATTTGTAGTTTTTTGTAAAATTACCATTTGGCTACAACTTCTTCGTTTTTTTTGTTGTAATCCGTTATATGTGAATTAAATGATAGTTCTTTTTAAACTGTAGCGAGTAACGCTAAAACGTTTTGTCCCCTAGTTGTTCGTGCAGAGAATTGGCTCTGTTAATTTTAAAAATGTCCACCTTTAAAATTAGGTAAAAATGTAAGTGTATTTTGTTGTTCGTGTGAAAAATTGATTTCACGATTTTATCTTTTTTGTATCTTTTTGTCTTTTCATGTACCTAAACACTTCCGACATCGGAACAAAAAATTGCTTGGAGCCGCAATTCACACTCCGGTGAAGCCTAATCCAGATGTTTGTCCACAGCAACGCTGTAGCGTTTCAGCTGCAGAAATGGTTGCTGCAAAAAGAAAATTAACCAAAAAAGGCTATGAAAATTAAAACAACATTAAAATTTATTGTAAAATTGCTCCAGAAACCAAAACAGAAATTTAAAACTGGCAAGTTTTCAGCCAGTTTATTAATGTTTAATTTTTTGCTTAATCATGTACATCTTCAGTTCTTTATTTTTGTAAAACAGCTTTCAAAAATGGTTTTGTTTTTTCTTGGAAGGGGAAAAATTATGTATCTTTCTTTAAAAATAGGTAGTGCACTAAAAAATACATCTTGCCTTCGTAATCATAATTTTATTTCCAGCTAGGCTTAGATTATTTTTTTTTCTGTTTTTTTTTTCGCTCGCTGCATTGTGGAGTCGTCACTTGTGTGCTCCACAATGGCAGCCATCAATTTCATGTCTATATGTTAACCCTACCAAGATAACCCTTTAACCACTAAATAGGCTGTTCCATAATTGTATATTGTCTTAAGTGTATCACATGACTTCTCTGTATTTAAAGAGCAGTAAACAGGAAGTTCGCTGTCTTATCAGCTGTAGCCTACACTCTGGTAGTCCGTGTGTTTATTACCATTGGTGCCCACGCTGGGCTAAGGTGTGTCCCCGCCTAGGACATCACAGGTGATATGACACTAAAGGGTTTAAAGGTATGACCCATAACTTAAACATAACAAACAATACAACACTGGGAAGTTTTGTGGATTAAAATAACCTTTTAACGACAGTGCTAACCTTTTTTGCAGAGGGGTACACCGATGGCTGTTTTTGGAAGAAAGTCATTTCGTAGAAAACTTGAAGAAGAGCCAACCGGGGACAGATTGCAACTCTCGTAGAATATTCCTAATGAATATTTGATTAGTGTCGTTGCAGTCTTTATCAATATTCTCCACAAAGGGAGACGTTGATAGTGACAAAAAGAGTAAAACATAGGCACTTAAAATTTAGGTGTGGAGGCCAAAATGGGAATTAACTGGGAGTTGCTTAAGGATGAGCTCCCAACTGACCAAAATGACAAAATTAAAAATGCAGGTAAAATTTAATTTTCAGTCAATTTGTACTGAAAACAAAATGTTTAACATTTAAGAATTTGTTTAAACAAAATATCTACTCAACGCGTCGGCGTTCAAGTGAAACTTGCCAGGCTTGTACCGGACAGTGTAGTCATAATCTTGAAGGGTGAGGCTCCACCTAAGCAATCTGGGATATTTGCCAGACATTTGCTTGAGCCAGTGGAGTGGGTTGTGATCTGATTCTATGATAAATTTTGTCCCATAGATGTAGGGCCGTAATTTAGCAACCGACCAGATCAAACAAGCACATTCCTTTTCAGTCGTCCCGTAATTTTGCTCATGGGCTGTTAATTTACGTGAAACGTAAAGGCGGGGGTATTCATCTTCTCCAAATTCTTGTGACAACACGCAGCCCATGCCACGGTCGGAACAATCGCATTGGAGGATGAAAGTTTGGTTGAAGTCGGGGGCTCTTAGGATGGGAAACGTCACTAAGGCGGTTTTCAAAGTTTCAAAGGCAGTTTGCTTTGAATCATCCCATGAAACGGGATCGGGTGCGTCCTTTTTTAGTGAGTCTGTAAGGCTTGCACAGATTTCGGAATAGTGGGGAATTTCCCTATGGGGATAGTGATAGTGGTGGCCATTGAAGCCTGTGGCGTCAAGCGCACTTGCCAAAATCCACGGTTAAGGTCAAAAATGGAAATGTATTTCCACTTAGCTGCACGCTCAATACATTCCTCAATGTTGGGAATTGGGTAATCTTTAGTTACCGTATTGTTGTTCAGCTCTCAGTAGTCGGCTACAGAACGAGGGCTAGCGTCTTCTTTTTGTACAATAATCATGGGGGATCCATGTGGGGAATCCGTTTCCACAATTAAGCCCAGATCTAACATACGTTTGATCTCTGTAACTATTAAGTCACGTTCGAACTTGACATGCCTGTAATATTTACAAGGCTTCACCTGAGTGTCAATTAACTCCACATCATGGGTGACAATGTCGGTACGTCCCGGTAGAGTGGAAAAAACACCATCCACCTGGTCAAAGACTTTCAGCAAGTCGGTTTTTTGTGACTCTGATAAATCACCTGTCTTTTTGAAAAGACTCATGGCTTCTTTCGAATTAAGATGGCCATCACCAGGCTTGCCGGACCAAACATGGTCGTGGTGAGTAAACTCACGTTCGTCATTGTACGAATGGTTGCTGGAACCCTCCCTAGGCAGATAGGGCTTGAGCAGGTTGATGTGATAAACGGTCTCCTTCTGAGAACCAAACGATTTTTTTATTAGATAGTTGGTGTCAGAAAGTCGCTTCACAACATCACAGGGTCCATCCCAATAAATTTCTAACTTATTGGCTCGGTCAGGTTTAAGGACTAGAACCTTATCACCTTCTTTGAACTTAAGTTCAACTGCCTTACGGTCGTAGTAGGTCTTACTTTTCAACTGGCTCTTCACAATATTTTCTTGCGAGAGTTCCCGTGAGTATTTGAATCTCTGGAGTAAATCCAGGATGTACTCAAGGACGGATGGGTGGACGTCGGGTTCAACCCATTGGCTTTTGACAAGCTCGAGAGGGCCTTTTAAATTTCGGCCATACACCATTTCAGCAGGCGTAAATCCAGTACTCTCATGTCATGTGGAGCAGTACGTAGTGCAAACATTGCACCGGGGAGGCATCGTTCCCAGTCCTGGGGATGCTCGTGGCAAACCGCTCTTAGCACCGCTTTGAGGGTTCTGTGAAATCGTTCCACGCTGTTGGACTGTGGATGATTCACACTTGAATTAATACACTTAATTCCGCATTTTTCAAGGGATAAAGTGGTGAGGGCGGATATGAAGGACGAGCCTAAATCCGATTGCAATTCAGAAGGGAAGCCTAACCTCGAAAAGATGCCGAGGAGGGCGTCAATTACACTTTGGCTGTTGGCCTTTTAAGGGGCACGGCCTCGGGAAACTTTGTTGCCGGATCGAGGAGAGAAAATATATTAAAACCACCTCTACTAGAGGGCCTGATGGGGCCAACAATATCAATAATGAAACGATTAAAGGGCTCCCCATCCATGGGCACAAGCACCATAGGGGCAACAAACTTCTGTCCAGATTTTCCGTTTTTCTGGCAGGTAAGACAAGTCAAGACACATTGCTCAATGTCACTAAAACATTTGGGCCAGTAAAAATTTGTAAGCACTCTTTCTTTCGTTTTAGAACGCGCAAGATGGCCAGCCCATGCATTTGCAGTGCTTAGAACCAAATTTCTACACTCCTGGAGAAGAACTAGTTGCCTGTTTATCAGCGGCCTTCCCTCAGGGCGAAAAGGTTTGCGAAAGAGCAATTCGTTGTCAACGAAAAACAGCTTGTTTTCGTCTTGCTGGCCTTCTGGCAGCTCAGCATACTTCCAACACAAAGTTAAAGTTGGGCATTCACGCTGGAGTTTTAAAAACTCTGGTTTGTCAATGTTGAGGAGCTGTGTGAACTGCTCAGTTTGAGGACCTAAAATCGCTTCATCCAAAACGTCTTGCTTGGGGTTGACAAAACCTTCCATCATTGCTCTTGGAGTAACCTCAATCGAGTCGCTGTCTGACTCCTCGCTATCAGTCTGGTTCTCACGGTAATTAGGGCGTAAGAGAGGGAGCTGATCGGCGGCGCGTGCCTGCGCACCGGTGACTGCATTCACGTAAGTGGGGAGGGAAACAAGTCCTTTTTCCTCTAACACAGTTTGAGATGGCACGCCTAGCAACATACTGAAATGCCGGCTAACGTGATCGGATACGAGAGCCTCGGTTTGGATGGCTCCGTAGGGGGTCTGAACCTCAATTAAGGCTATAGCATGTGTGGTAGTCTTATCGGTTAAAGCATTATGACAATGCGTGTACTCACCAGTAAACTGGTCAGGTTTTACGAGTTCACGAGCGATTACATCGTGCGTAAAACCAGTGTCACATAAGATACGGCATTTTTGGCCGTTCACGGACCATTCATGGATGTGTTTTGATAAAACAACTTCCGGTGGGGCATTGACTGATAAAATTACAATCTGCTGCTGCGGCTGCTTTTTCGTCAGCCATTCGAATACGACAATTTTGGCGCCGGTGTCCAATTTTTTTGCAATAAAAACACGTGCCATCGCCTATGAGACGGGGTTTGTCGAACTCACGGTTTGAGTAAGTGTTGGTGGCTGAGTCCCCACTAGTAGAGTCAGTTTTCACCTCGGCGGTACCAGCCGGTTTAGCCGCCTGACTGTGGTTACGATTAGAGTTACCACGATGTCTGTTGGAAGGTTTAGAACCTTGTGCTGTCGTAGCAGCTACTGGAGTGGCTTTAACAGGTCGAGAAGCAGCATCACTTGAAATCTGCTTATTGCGTGTAGTGAATTCGTCACACAATTGGGCCGCTTCGGCCAAAGTCCCTAATTTAACTTGATCAGGGATCCATTTCCGGAGATGAGTTGGACACGATTTGTAAAATTGTTCCAAAAGCATAAGATTGACAAGTTTGTCGTGGTCACGGTAAACCTAAGCCAAAGTTACCCAACGAGTGAAAAGTGTTTCTAACTCAAATGCATAATCCTGGAATTGCATTTGACATCTTTCTCGAGAGAACGAAATTGCGTTTGCAAAAACTCTTTAGTCTGTACAAAACGGGCAAGTAATTTACTTTTGACTTTCGTAATCCTGCATTTCAGCGTCTGTTAGCTGATCACAAACTTTAATAAAAACCTCACCGACGAGGGGTTGGAGTCCCGTGACCCATTGATCTTTAGGAATCTTTTGACTAGTCATTGAGCGTTCAAATATTTTAAGAAAACTGTTGATTTCAATTTTGGGCGTCCACTTGTTGACGACACGAACTACGTCCGCAACTTTACCATGTTTAGGAACTGGATTTGGGGGAGCTGGGGGAGCGCCGTTAGCTCCGTTTGGAGCGGGGTTAAGATTTATCATAGCAGCATTTAGCTTCGCTAGTTCTAGCTGCTTATCTAACCTGGCTAGTTCAATTGCGCTAGCACGATCATTAATTTGGGCTTCTTGATCCATTTCTTGGGTTTAAAGCAAGGCTTCTCGGTCTCGAATTTGAGCCTCTTGATCTTTCAAGACCTATTTCATGAGCCCTGCATTTTTCTGCATCCACCACCTCTAGGGCTCTTAACTTTTAATTCTTCTGCTAATTCTTTTTTTGTTAAAAGGATAGCGTCTCTCCTTTCAATAGCGCTTGCTAGTGCATCAGAGAATTCGTCTAAATCTAATTTGCCATCTTCGAGGGCTACTCTTAAGATTTTCTGGGACTAGGCTCTAGACTCGCTAACGGTAAAGCCTAAGTTTAAACAGGCTTTCTTTAGATCCCTGTTTTGGATATCACGAATGATTTCTTCTAATTCTTCCATTTCGGACATTTTGAGTCTTAATGGATAACGGTTTCAAAATAAAGTTTTTATAAATGAAACAAAAATTAAAAGCAGCCACTTAAAATTTAACGTTAAGTTTGAGCAGAGCGAATTATTTAAAAAACTTCTCTCCCAAATCTAGTAAGATTGCACATAAAAAATACACTTTCAAAACCTCTAGCACTCTGGTATATGAATAGCTAAATTGCATAAATGCTATCAACTACAACACTCGGCTTGGCGGCCTCTAAGCATATCTCATGTACACTTACCCACACATTGTATAATCGCTGTATGGTCAGTCTGTCCTTCCGTTCCACCGTAGTACAGGAAGTTCAGCACTGATTTTCAGGAGTCGATCGTCACTGGTGGTCTAATCCACGGGACCTCGGTGTATCACACAAAATCCATGGCTTGGCTGCACGGAGCGTAATTTCCCTCTCGAGCCTCCTCTCCTACAGCATCGGTTGGGGTTTGGACGGCTCTCGGCTTGAGGACGTCTACTGGAAGCGGCAGCTGTTGCTTCCTGGCGCCGGCAGTGGTTGGAGATGCGGGGGGGGGGGTTTGTCCTTTTTTTTTGCGTTAGTACGACTTCTGCTTAGTGACTTTTTGTAACGTAGTCACAGGCATCTGCTTCGTAGCCATGTTTGGCTGGACCACAGACGTCTAGTTGGAAGTGGCTTGCATCCTTCTAGGTTTGTAGCATGGCAGGGAGAAAAACGCTTGACGGGAACAGCACCTGTTCATCCCACCGCTGCCACCAGATGAAACGGCGGACGCTACGACGGCTTAGGTGCTTGTAACGCCCCCGGTTTCCCTGGTGTACGTGGAGTTTCAGCTTGAGGTTTTAAGGTGTTTACAATGACTTTTTACGTTCAATAACAGCAAGGGCAACTGTCCCAGCATGGGGCATGGAGCACCGGTCCCAATTAAAGGGGCCTAACCTTAAACTGTCGTATTCGCTGCCACCAACGGTGGATTTAACTGTTTAACTAGCTAAAATTAAAGATGGGCTACATATTTATATTTTACACTAAAAGACAATTAATCAATCTAGCAAACGACTGAAGCTTAAAACTCCTGTTTTATTTTTGCAACAGAGAATAAAGTACACTTTACATTAAGGTTTGCTTCTGAAAGCTTTTGAAATAAATTAATTAAAAGCAACAAATTAAATTAAATTAAATTAAATTAAAAGTTTGAATTTACAAAGTAGCAATTCACAAATCAGACAAACACACTTTGGTTTGAATAAAGTTTAAATTTTCACATTAGAAAAAGTAAATCATGAGTGCTCCCGGAGACACCCGCAAGACTTGACAGCCGCAACTGATTAAAGTCTATCTGACAGTATGTTTCATACACGATCAACCGTCCACAGTTATGTTTCTAAGTTTTCTAAGTACAAAAGATCAACCTCCCTTAGTTCCCGCAGAAACTGTTCTAAGAAATAAAAAGCCCGTCAATTTTACCCTTACGCATCAGTATGTTTCCTTTGACTTTCACAAAGATCAAACCCATCCAAAAATCCATTTAAAATAAACGGGAAAAGTTGGTTTTTAGTAAGAGAACCACTCTGACGTGAGAGAACCTAAGATGCCGCTACAGGCGTCTCCACCATAAATTTCTACAAGCTAGAGAGTTAAAGTTTACATTTAAACTAAAATTTAGAATATGGGGGTCCTAAACTGAACTTTCAAAAGCTAAACTATAACATACGAACCACTACCATTGTGCCCGGCATGGCATTCTCCGGACATGGCGTCTCCACTCCCGACTGGCGTGACCCATCTCTAGCTTGAGATCTGTGAGCTGTGCTAACGATTGCGTTCTGGGGCTGTGGTTTTATACACATAACCGGTAGTTCGCGCGAACGGGCAGGAGAGCTGCGGGTCTGATTGGCTGAGGGCCTTGAGAACAAAGGAAAGTGGGAGGAGAAGTCGGTTGAACAAAGGGACTGGGTGCAGAGCCGTTTGAAGGAGTAAAGACATGTAAAGATGGGCCTGTTTTGAGTTTTACTCAATTGAACTTTGGGAAAATAGGCCTTTGCTTTGAAATATAGACTATGGAATGGATATTTACATGTTTGCAACGTGAATAGGCTCTTGTTAAAGCTTAATACTTTGGCTTCGGTAATGCATAAAGCATTACTATTAAATTTTATAAGCTTTAGCTGAAAACTCACCACAACTAGTTTTGGCTGGGGAGGGGGGCAAAAAGGGAGATTCGAAGTTTTTGCACAGTTTGACTTTCGGATTGGGTTTGAACAGATCTTTTATAAACATCTTTTGGTTTTTAATAGTAGATCAAGCTATCCGTAGCATTCGGTAGGTCTCAGTCGGGTTTAGAGGAGAACTAAAACATACACTGAAAAATTTGTGTCCGGTAGAATGCCAGGTCGAATTACGTTGGACATATGGTCGTTTCTGGGGGTAAAAAGAGTATAATAAAAGGATAAATGTGGTTAAATAAACTAGCTTAGTTGGATGCTATAACGCATTAAGTAACTGGGAACGTTGAACGTTTAAATTTTGAAGTTAAAATTGATAGTTGTGGAAATTTTTCATATGGATTGCGGCCGACAAACAATAAAAAATATCACTACAAATGGTTGTCTGTACATGAAATCGAGGTTTAGTACCTTCACAGAGGAAGCTCCTCCTAAAATGCACTAAGCTAGTGTGTTTGGGCTTTTTGCCCTAAAAGGAAAAGGATAAAATAAAAATACATTAATACACAGTTCAACAATGGCGGCCATGATGGAGTGCTTCGGTAGGTTTTGGCGAGTTTCAAATGCAGATTTGAAGATCTTCCAGATGGAAAGTCCGGATTTGGGCTTCCCCAAGAGGCTTGTATTTGGACAGGCTATTGATGTTGAAAATTTGGGCCTATTCGGACCATTATTGCAAAAACGGCGAGATTGTCACAACCAAGGCATTTTGGGTGCCTCAAGAAAACAAAATTTAAAATTTTTGAAAAACTAGTGTTTTTGGTGGCGCTCGTTTACAGCACAAGACAGTCAGTCGAGAGCAGAGCAACGGTCAAAATGGCCGAGTTCACATGTATCCCGTAAGCACTCGCAGTAAAGACGAAATAATGAACGCACTGAATCCTGAACTCGTGCTTTGCTTTGGGAAGATCGAAGGAAATTAAAAATTGGTGTTTTTTGTCGATTTTGTGTCTGAAATCCATGTTTATCCCCTTAATTTCTGCACCAAAATTAACTAAAAGCTTCACCAGTAAACCAGTAAACAATTTAACCCATGGACGTTATACGAATATTTTGCTGCAGGCAGTCGAATCGGACATTTATTTGATTCTACCTTTTACTAATGACTCTCACTGAAAGAGCTGCACAGTGATGAGTTTAATAAGTATGAAGCACAAAGTTGTTGTTAAACAGAACCCACACACAGGAGAAAGCGACACTGTAAGGAGCTTTGCCAAGTGGTACAAACTGGGATGGCCCACATTTGCACAATTGTGTGGCATTTCACAGTGAACAGATAATCTGGCACAGTGAAGGTGTAACACACTTACTGTAAAGAAGTGAAGAGATCATAAAGAAGAAGGCACCAGCAAATTAAGGTGGGAAATTTTCATAAATTAACTCTTTCCTTCTCAGGTACGCTTCATTAATCTCACCCGTACGCATTTTTACGCATTTGATATCTCGCACGTCATATTACTGAAACATTAAGCAGTTAGGTTACATTTTTGAAGGCATGATATTGAAGCAGCCTTGATATTTTAGAATTAAAAAAAAAATATGTGCTATGGTTCATTACGGACAGACAACATAATTTGAAACTGGTAATTTTCACAAGAAAATGGGGATGAAAGTTCTTGTACACGTCGGCGAAGTAAAGGGTTAAGCTTTACGATCTGTAAAAGTGTGTGTATGTTGGAAGGTAGGAATCTCTTGAGTTTCGCGGAATCTTTTCTGTTCAGTTCCCCTTCCAGTGTCTGGGTACATCTTGCATGTCACTATGGCATGATGACCCACCCTTGACCTGAAACGCTTCATCCTCACGGTGGAAGTTTTGGCAACTGGCAGCGGGATTCAAGGCGTTACGAAACGTTGGTAGGAAGATGATCAACAGAACGTTCAGCACCTCGTTGCGACGAAACAAGTTGCAGACGAACAAGTATGTTCAGACAAATTACAGCGCTACAAATCATTTCACAAGGGACACAAAAAACCGTTCCCCTTCTACAATTCCGTATCACTGAAAGGTGTTCTGTTCTTGTATGATTTTGGTTAAATCACTTTGATTTGGCTATTTCATGCCCGATGCAATTTAAAACTCACCCTGTTTTAAATCTCCATAAGATTAGGTTAGCTAATCCTCCCTAGGGTCGCTAGTGGCGCTTCCCTTATATTCTGGGTTTAGTACCTTGGTTATCACTTCACTTCGACCGTTGTTAACACACGGTTAGCAGCAGATTCGTGAAGCGGGGAGGATAGGTGGGTTTTACTGAAGGTAAGTATTTTAGGATAGTAAAAACTAATTTTAAGCTTGTTAAAATTTTCGTTTCTTACTATCTGCAAAATACTAATCTTCAGTATCTGCTGACTTAGTCCTATTGGTAGGAGGGACACCACGAACCCGCTAAACTTGGAGATTTCCACCTCATTCAACGTAGCACACTGACACTTATCAACACAGTTAACGAAAGAGTAGACAAAGTTCCCACCCCTTTAAACCTGAAGGCGTTTACTGCTCTCGAAATTTACCACATTCTGTGAACAGATTGCTTCGCATCATCGCTGCAGAAGCTCTGCTCACCGACATGCATACGCACTATGCGATAGGTTATTCTGTTGTACCCAGTTTACGCGCTGTGCAAATTTTATAGCAAGTGTCAACTTCCAACAAAACATGAAATCCTCCACAACCACAACATCCTTGCCAAATTAAATAACAGACGTGTACTACAAAAAACCCTTTTGTAAATCTAAAGATTTTTTCTTTCGTGCGGGCTCCTTGAGGCTGGGGGGCGGTGACCCTTGCCACCCTGCAGCTATGCTGCTGACAGTATAATATTCGTATTTTCGTTCCGGAGATACTACAGATTAGTATATCGCATGGCGGGTATTTTTATGTTTTTCTATATAATATGTTATACGTAATGTTTTTCTATATACTGAACAAAAACTACTATACTGTACATAGGCAAACAATGCTCCGGCAATTCTTTTAACAAATTAAATTATCTTTCCAACGATAGGTTACACTATAAGATTGATCTATTAGTTGCAGAGATATGCAAGATTTAGTATATCGTGTGGTGGCCATTTTTAAGACGTCATAATGTGTTTTCCTTCAAATTACGCAGAAACTAATAGATTTACGGCATACATTGTTCCAGTATTTCTTTTAGCAAATTAAATTATCTTTCCAACAATAGGTGGCACGTTAGGATTGATCGATTAGTTCTGGAGATAATATACATTTAGTACATCGCATGGTGGCCATTTTGATGATGGTATCACGGATTACGTCGTCACTTCTGGGAGTGTCTCCTGGTGGATTTGGAAACTACAATATGTGTACAGCTTCTATGTGCAATATGCAGC
>JAHWFP010073344.1:0-17167 GCA_023313725.1 Lithobius niger | reverse complement strand
ATATAATATAATATAATATAATAATAGGTGTCGGCCAATAAGCTAATAGCTTGTTATTAGGCCCAAGCGGCAGATGTTAAGTGGAAGGTTTTACCACCATCAGGAACAGTTGTTTTTTGCCGCATGAGGGAGGAAACCGGAGTACCCGGAGGAAACCCTCGTGCAACGGGCGGGAAACAACCGAAGAAAAACCCGTACATATACACTTCCCTTCCCAGGATCGAACCCGGGTCGGTACGAAGCCAGAGATGTACAGCTGGGACCAAGACGCCTATCGAATCTGATGCCCCAGTACTCGCAGCTTTTGAAAGGAAAGCAAAAATTACGTTTTTCATCTCGAATTTTTTTTAACGAAAATTAATAACTTTTGGTAATTACCTGTTGTCCTGGTTGATTATCCATCAGTAATAGTGTTGTCGAATCATGTATAAAAGGGTTTGTCATGGTTCGAGAAAGTTTTGGATATATATATACCACACGCCATGGCTGTTTGCTGTGACGTGCATATCACGTGACTGGGCTAGTCCAATCAGACGGCCAAACAGCCGTTGTTCTCGTTCGTCATTGGCTAGCTCATGGTGACGTCACGGCAAACAGCCATTGCGCATGGTTTAGGAGTACAGTGTGTCAGTACTCGTCCAAAACTTTCTTGAACCATGGCACAACATCGTAAATGACTTCATTTTTTTTTTGTAGGTCGTTTAACTGTTCAAGTATCCGAATATTTCGTGATGTTTCCAATTTTGCATCAGATGTTATCGGCATGGTAGTGAAAGGTACGTTTTGAGTTGGTGCTACATCCATATTGTTTGAGTTCGGTTCAGCAACAATTCTTTGTTGTGCTTCAACTGCAGTATGTGGATTGAATGACAAATTCGAACATACTATGCTATCACGTACCCTACGTGTGACGCGATATTGTCGAATTTTCTTTTTTACAATTAAAAACATTATGTTCCTGTGCAAAGGGGAGAACCTCAGCTTTTATTCCATTTGGGATGATATCTCGGCGAGAAGAAAACTTGCTGGCATGTGACGGTCTACACCTTTCAAGAATTGGTAAAGATTTACTTGCAACTTGGGAATAGTACACGAAACAGCATCAAGTTAAAGATTGTGCCGTCACAAACCGGAATGATTCTCGTATTTTAACATCACAGTTTATAATTTTGCTTCGGCGATCTATTGGAATAATTAATTTTAATTTTTACCGCATTAGTCTTTTAGATTTTTGATATCATGGTAATTATTAGAAAATTAGTACATGCACAGACAGATGAAACGTCATGATTATTATAAGCGCATAAAGCATCATATGAATAAAGTTAACAATTATTCAACAAAAAATCTCCTAGACGCCACATTTTAAAACGGATTTTTACCAAGGGATTGACTAATGGTAAGGAAATAGACCGCTGGGACCGCACTTGATGTGGTGGATCGAGAAAAATAGCGCTGGGAGGTATATCCCCTTAATATTGATCATCCCACGCCAGATTTTAGATTAAATGACTGTCACAAAACCATCCATAGGTTTACAGGGCGACATCCACGGAGAGGCATTTCGTGAAGATCTACCTGATGATTACTCAATGCTAGAAGCTTAAAAAATACATTATCTGAGCTACAACTTTTACGTAGTTTAGGCAAATACAATATTGTTTTTGTTGTCAAGACATGGCTGGATAATACTGTGATGGACTCTATGCTGACCCTTGACCTGCCATATAGCATACTGCGGCGAGATAGGGGCTCGAATACAGGTGGTATAACTGTTTTTCTTAATAAGAAGCTGTCTGGGAGTATTAATAAATCCACGGAGGAAGCAGAGGTCATTAGGATCGATATTGGCCCTGGCAAAGTAAATTTTATCTTGGGCTATATTCCTAATGGCTTGGTGGAACAAACCATCATAAATATGAACCAATTCTTTAAACATAATATGTCTAAATCTACGCCTAATGTAATACTCGGCAATTTCAATATGGCCTACATAAATTGGTTGTTCGTCTGGGGTCACAAAACCCTGTCAACAGCTTTTTCTGGACTGTGTGTCTGAAGTTGGTTTCAAGCCACTAGTGACAGAACCTACCTGTGGCGACAATATAGTAGATCTCGTTTTAGAGGATAATAATCGTATGATATACAACATTGAGGCACTTGAGCATTTCGGCAGTAGTGAACACTGAGGAAATCTGCTATTTTCTCAGCTTCCCCATCTTGCCTTAGGCCTGAGTCATCACCGCCATGCCTTCTAGCGTGTTGACATCATACTTGTGAATGTCCTTCTCAGAAATTCACGCTTTATTGCTTCCTTCATTCACCTCAGCGAACTTGTCCCCAGAGACTTTCCCTGTGTTAATATCAACACTTGTGAATACTTTCATACGCAGCAAATCTCGCAGAACTGCGTCAACATCAGCCGCCACGACCAGTCGCCAGAAATGATGATATGTACGATAGCATGTCACAATGCTATTAGCACAACCAGCAAAACAAGGAGAGGACAAGGCTCACAATGTTAAAGCGTTACAACGCTGCAACATGCAACACTGGTGCCACAAAGAACTAAGGCACAGCAGATCGGATCAGAGATCCAACGATGTTTGGGCACGAAGAAATTAACTTTGTCGCCAACGTCATAAACGGCCAAATTCTGATACTTGGGCCCGATTGGTACTTGGGTGGGTGACAGCGAATCCGGGTGCTGCAGACATAGGGCCTTAGGGCTTCGTCGGGCAGATCTGGAAGCTGTTAATGCTCGCTAAAAGCCTTTGAAGGATAAATTGGCCCACTTATCATCATGGGGCAGATAACCCAGTTTGGGTTCGTGCTCCGTAAAAACAAACAACAACAGCAACGGTTAATTCTTTATCAGGTACCAAAATAAAACGATCAAGGCTTTCGCTAAAATCTTTCAGTCTTAAACTGTAGGGTGAATTTTTAAGCCTTTCAAGTTTGGGCGGTCGACATGATTGAACGACGTATTTAACTTTTCACTGCTGGCGTCGGGAAGCCAGGTGAATTGTTTCAAAATTTTGTTATTAGACTGTTGGCCATTACTACAACTGGTGGATTTTGACTACAATGTCTGCCATTATGCAACTATGCAGGACCAACTGTCTGCAACTGTTTGCAACTATGCAGGATCAACTATGAGTCAACTATGAATCGTGCTGATACATAGTAAATCTAGACATACGTTAGTGTGTTCTCATCACGTAATAGACATAGGACAAAGCTTGAACGGAACATGGCCATATATTCGTATTTCTAATGTTCCTTTTTTTACAAACAAAATTGGGCAGAGAACGGATGTATACGTGATAAACCAGACGGGAAAAAAGGACAAACAAAAATTGGATGGGATTAGAGTTCACTCGAACGAAACAAACTATAATCTGAATTTCAGGAAAACAAAAGATTGTGACATACCAACTTCCACGCACACGCGTGCATGTGCATCACTGATCATACAAACAAAACTGTTGGATATTATGCATATTAAAAATGCACACACATAGACATGCACAAGAACCTAAACCAAAACCCACGAACGCTTACAAAACAAAAGCTGTAGCCTAAACAACAAAACTTCTACAAAATCGATAAATTAAAAATAGAATGATATTTAAAACTAATGGATTGTATAAATAATTTTGTAACTTAATCCGTGCTGTCATGGGCATGATGTTAAACTTTTCATTGTTGCTGTTGCCACTTAGATTCAAATGTATTACTGATGATCACTTCACGTGTGGCAGCCAAGCAGGCAACATCCAACTGCAGTGTAATGATGCGTAAACCAACCGTGTCATAAGCCTAACATTCGTGGCTTTTGTTAAAACCTAAATTTAGCAAGCAGTGGCCTAATGGGGAGCCTGCTAAAGAAATGTCAATACCAGTCCAGGATTAATATTTTAAATTGGGTGCAAAAGTCACTCTTAGCAGTATAAAACGAATCATCCATGGAAAAGACTCTCTTATAACAGTTATTTTAAAGTGATTACAGTGTTCTTTTCTGTGTTATTCTTGTTGAAACAAGAAAAAAATAAGGGATATTAGTATTAAAAAACGCTTAAGCGTATAAAATACGGATGTAAGCCTTAAAAAACTTAAAGCCCTAAAGGAACAGATATTAGAAAAAGACATGTAAGCCATCAGGGTCGCACTAATACGTGTAAAAGAATCTCCAGCTTGTTTTTTGGGTCGCTGGAGATTCTTTTACACATAAGAGTGCGACGCTGATGGCTTACATGTCTTTTTCTAATATCTGTTCCTTCAGGGCTTTAAGTTTTAAGCTTACATCCGTATTTTATACGCTTAAGCGTTTTTTAATACTAATCTTAATTTATGTACTATTGTAGTTTCTACTTTATACCTGCATTAGCTTTGAACATTAATGATTCCACCTTGATGAATACCTAATTTAATACTGACGGCTACGCAATAGGTTAAATCAATAATTACAATTTTGAAAGATTGTATTTTGCTCTGTTGCACTTACTTGCAGTGTGTGCAAACAACAGAAACATTGCTGTAATCCATGATGCCCTGCTAACCATTTTGTATAGACGTGGCAGGCAAGCAGTAATTTAAATAGTGAGTGTACGGCCAACCTTAAGAATGGATTGTACCAAGGTTATATTACAATGAATGGGAATCGTGTTTTATTACCTTAACAAAATTAAAACTTAGTTGTAACTTTAGTTGAGAAACTACTTTTGGCTTCTCAATAGCCATTAGTATAGGAATTAATAACCATAATTACTGACTCGAAATGCATTTGAAAGCTGTTTTGCAGTAAGTCGTGAAGAGTTTATTAATCGAAAATACCATTAATTCGGCAGAATTACTTTAGTCGAAGTTCATATCAAAGACTGTCACTTACTCAAAACCAAAATTCGTCCAAGTTCCACAATTCAAACTTGCAAATGTTCGACTATCAGTCTTCAGGCAAGGGTCATGAGACTTGCACAACAACAACAACAACAACCACCACCACCACCACCAACGAACTTCACCAAGTCCACTACATTCAAATTTCCCTCCTCTATCCCAGTGAGCATTGGAACTCAGCTCCCAAGCTCACTGTCTGAGTTGGCTCCCTCATCAATAATGGGACTGTTGCTGAATGAAGGTAAGAATTTTTCCCAGCTTTTCGTCAGTTTTTGACGAAACTGTAAAATGGTTCATCAAACAACAACAAAAATTTCAAAATACTCTTCCTTCCATCTGTGAAGTGGGACTGGTGGGGGTGCTATCGAGAGCTCTTTGTGTGATTTACGTACTATATATGATACATATATAAAGAGATTCCAGGACTCCTTCATGACATAAAATTCATAAAATTCTTTGATTTTATCGAAATATCATCAAATTGTCATAAAATTTTACTTTGTGTCATAAATATCATAAAATAATAGAAATTTCTAGAAAACGCTGTAAAATAAATTCACACTAAGAGGACGTATCTAGATTTTAAGGACTTCCAGGGGTGCTGCGAGACTGGCGTAAAAAAAAACAAGTAAAACAAAAATCATAATTTTTCATTGCATCATTTTCTCATATATGTATACTACGGAGTCGCTTCACTTCGCTCATTCCGTCGCTCATTCCGCGTCGTCTCGCTGCGCTCGAGGAGATTTCTTGCTGCAACACTTATGATACAGACAGACCTTCCACATAAAAAAAAACGATCAAGCAAATTATAAGAGTGTAGTATGTGATATAAGTTATCTCGAGAGAAGATCAATATTATTTTTTTACGCCCAAGGAGTCAAGTGAAAAGATCAAGCAATTTATCAGAAAAGGGCTGGTTCTGATGACGAACGCTTTTCGCGTCGCTCACTCAATCAGCGCAAACATTTCCTCAGAAATGTGACTGAATCAATGTAACCACCAAGTACCACACATCACTTGTAATTTGTGTTAGTATAAACTTTGTATGGGTTTTCTTGTTTTATTTATTTTGAGAATATTGTTCTTTACGTCCTGTTCAGTACAGATTTTTCCATGGGTGTCTTATTACTACACTTTCTGATAGTCCCTCACTTGGAGAAACATCTGCAGCACATCAGATGTAATCTCCTACGAAGGTGAGAGATGAAAGATTGCGAGAGCAAAGCCAGACACACATTGAAAAGGTTTAGTTTACGTAGAAATCGCTCGCTTTGCTTGTTCAATCCTCGCACTGCCGTGCTTCAGAATCCTAGAAAATGATGCCCTTTTAAAACCAGGTCTATGGGTCTGTTTTCTCCATGCATCAAGTCAGTTGATACACATTCAGGTCCACCCATCCTTCCATCCATCCTTCCTTCCTTCCTTCTTTCCATCCTTTTCCAGATCATCTCTCTTTGCTCGAGGAGGTTTTGAACAAACTATGACGTCATGAACAAACACCATGCGGGTAAAAAAAACTTTGACGTTAGTTTTTCAGGTTCTTTCGCATATTTGAGGGTGATACTATCAAGTTACAACAATGAAAATAGGCCTATTAAAAGCGTAATTTAATTATCTTTCGTTTGGTCCTGCTCCCATATTTGTAGGTGCTTTGGTTCCAGAGGAGTAGAGGTACAAAGACGTACGCACGCACATCGTATGAATTTAATTATGTAGACTAGCGGAGTCGCTCGCTTCGCTCGCTCATTCCATGTCGTCTCGCAGCGCTCGAGAAGACTTCTTGCTGCAACACTTATGATACAGACAGACTAACACATAAAAAACGATCAAGCAAATTATAAGAGTGTAGTTTACGATATCGGTTATCTCGGGAGAAGGTTAATACTATTTTTTTACGTCCAAGGACTCAAGCAAAAAGATCAAGCAATTTATCAAAAAAGCCCCGTTTCTCATGACAAACGCTGATTTTCGTTCCCTTCGCTCACTCAATCAGCGCAAACATTTCCTCAGAAACTTGACTGAATCAATGTAACCACCAAGAACCACACATCATTTGTAATTTGTGTTAGTATACACTTTATATCGGTTTTCTTGTTTCACTAATTTTAAGAATATTGTTCTTTACGTCCTGTTCAGTACAGATATTTCCATAGGCTCAATACAAATTTTCCATGGGCGTCTTATCGCTTCACTTTCTGATGATCCCTCACTTGGAGAAACATCTGCAGAACGTCAGATGTAATATCCTACGAAGGTGAGAGATGCAAGATTGATAGAGCAAAGCGAGCCACACATTCAAAAGGTTTACTTTACGTGGAAATCACTCGCTTTGCTCGTTCAATCCACACACCTCCGTGCTTCAGAAACACGAATGTTTGACACCGTTTTCCCTGCATCAAGTCAGTTAGTATAAAACCAATTTTAAGTTGTATATGTGGTGTGTTGCAAAATACGTCGTCCGTGCACCCTTTCCCAAATCATCTCTCTTTGCTCGAGGAAGTTTGCATGAACAAACTATGATGTCATGAACAAACATAAAGAGAGTTTAAAAAAACGAACTTTGACATTAGTTTTTCAGGTTCTTTCGCTTATTTGAGGGTGATAATATCAAGTTACAGCGATGAAAATTGGCCTATTAAAAGCAAAATTTAATTATCTTTCGTTTGGTCCTACTCCCATCTTTGTAGGTGCTTTGGTTCCGAAGGAGTAGAGGTACAAACACGCACGCACGCACATCGTATGATTTTAATTATGTAGATATAAAGAGATACAAACATGCACAAAGTTACCGTTCGCGTGGTTGTAGTAATGTTAGCCTGAAGCCAGCAAATGAGCCAATGTCGTTTCTATCTCAAAAAGTGTTGGAGCACTTGAGTTTATTTCATGTATCTGCCATCTTGACTTATACGGCATACCCATCCATGCTTCGGTAGTAGTGATCGCTGCAGCATCCCATAAGTATCCCGGTAATGCTGTTTAATTAAAATATGGGTACGTTTACTCATATTTCCTCTCTTCCACCATATCACACCCCATTCCTCCACCCAGGAAACACATACAATAATTGAAAACTTGGAGTGCGATGCAGACTTAACATCGAAGGGCCCGGCAAACCCAAAAAGGTCGAAAACCCCTGAATTAGATAATGGCTCTTTAAACTCCTTGCATTTGGTAATTCACAGCTACTAATGTCGCATTGCAATTGCTTCTACACAGTGTGAACACGAGAATGTTTCTTTAAATTGCTAGATGCGGCAAATTCAGCACTACAAATATCGCACTTGAATGGCTTCTCTCCAGTATGAATTCGAAAATGTTTTTTTAAATCAAATCAAATCAAATCAAATTGCTTTTAATTGTACGACTTGGTACATTAAGTGGGCATCATTAGTTATGCACAGGAACATATATTTATCAATACACTAGGAAAAAATAAAGATAGTGAAAAGTGCAGTTTGCAGTTTACAATTTCTTCAGCAGGTGAAGTTCACTGGTGGCTCTCTTAGGATGGCATGCGCTTGCATACGTCTATGAAGCTCTTCATTTAGGGACTTCTTATTTCTACTATCACACCATCTTCCATATTCAAGAAAGATGCTCCTCATGTATGTCCCTAGGTTGGTACTCCAACCATCGACACCACAAAAAAGCGTCATGCACAGGGAATTGTCAGTGTTTCTAAGTTCCTGCCACAGCTGTGCAACTTTCCACACTACTTGGAGCTCAAAAGTAAGTTGATTGACTTCATAGCCTACTTCGTTATTGCTTGAAAAAGGACTCCATCCCACAGATCTCTTAATGCACCTGTGATAGGCTCTGGCAGTTTCATTCCAAAGCTTTTTACTAGTATGTTGACAAAACTCAACGCCGTACAGGTGTAATGCACAGCTTTGGGTGACATGCCAGAGGTCTTCTTTTGTCATCATCTTCTTGAATTGCAAAGCAATAGCAGAGCTTTGCCGACAAAGGTTAAGTTTAACCCTCTTCAACTCACTTTCCCAGTTTAGGTTATGAGTAAAAGTAATCCCCAGGTAAATGCAGCTATTTACCCAAGGAACCTCTTTGTCACCAACCAGGATACAACGTTTGGGAAAGGTATGCTCTTTCCCATTATTAAACTCCATGCATTTACTCTTGTCAGGGTTACATTCAAGATTTACTTGTTTGAGAAGCTCAACAAGTTTGCACACAATCTCTTGTAGGCCGTTCCTACTAAGACTAACACAGGCAATGTCATCAGCATAAGCTATGAAGCAAATCTTAATGGCTTCAATCTGCCAAGTCTCAAGAGCACCAGTGGCAGTTCTCAGTACATCGTCAATGATGAGAGTAAAAAGAAAAGCAGAAAGAGGACTCCCTTGTCTTACTCCTTTGCCAAGTTGGAAGTAAGGAGAAAAACAGTCATTCCACTTAACAGAAAGTTTTTCTTCTTGATATTGCTGCACAAGGATTTTAATGATGTTATCGCTGGCACCACGACTACGGAGGCACTCCCAGATCTTAGCCCTGGGGACACTATCGAAGGCTTTACTAATATCCAAAAAGCAAGCAAAGACTTTGCTGTTGCGTCGAGTGCCTCTTTCAACAATGGTTTGGAGAACCTTCGCAGCCATCTTCGGAGAGTGTTTCTTTTTGTATGCGAATTGGGTAAAGTTGGCACCGGTATGGGACTGAAGAGCGTCCAACATAAGTTTGTCCGTGATTTTTGCCCACGGCGAGGTGATACAGATATTCCTATAATTTTCGCACTTACTTGGATCAAATTTTCTGTCTTTGAGAATGGGGACGATAATGGCACTTTTGGCAATTTCAAGGGTGTGACAGTGACTGAAAGCACTTTTAAGAAGGGAAGAGATCCAGTTCCACAGAACTTCTCCTCCGTATTTAATATTCTCGGCTTTTAAATCGTCCGGGCCAGTAGCTTTTCCATTATGAAGAGAAGCAATAGCACTTCTTATTTGAAATGAAGTAGGAGAGAAAAAGTTTTTTCCAAATTCAATGCAGGCTTCATGCAGGACTGAGGGTTCGCGTTCTTCGCATGCGAGCCTGTCGCTCCACATCTTAGCAATATCACAGTCGCCCTTGGCGTTGTTAACCACTTCGGCGGCAGGCAACCTTCCTTTCCTAACCGAATTAACCTTGCCCCAGAAGAGAGCAGGAGTAAGTTTGCGATTGAGTCTGATAAAGTCAAGAAGCTTGATTTCATTTTCATTTTTCTTACTCCACCTCAGAGCTCCACGGAAAATTCTACGCTTACTTTCTCTTTCCTCCTTAAGTGCACCATTCTTCATTTTACCACCAGCAGCCCACTTAAGGTGAGCATTGCGAAACTCACTATATTTCAATTTGACATATTTAGACCATCCCACGATCTGTCTTCCAAAGCACTTGGGGTTGGGATTAATGCAATTTACTTCGGCCTGTATCATAACTTCCGTGACAAACCTGTACACACTTTCAATCTCGGCGTGATGATTGGAGTCGGTACAACTAGAATCAGTACATGAGAAGATAGGTGGAGTGGGTGCATCTGACAGACAAGAGTGGATAAGTTGTCTGTAGAGGGTCTGAGTGTTTAGGTCCCTACGTTTCCAGTTCATTCGAGTTTTAGCATATCTAGTGAAAGTTTTGGGTCGCTCACTATCATGGGTAGAGTGGGTGGAAAGAACAACTTGTAGAGGGAAATGGTCAGACCCCACTACGTCTTCGAACACCTTGGAATAAATGACGTTAGCACATAAACCAGACGATCCCAGAACATGATCGATCCATGAGGTAGAGCTGTTGAAATAGCTAACATACGTGGAACGATCTCCCGGAGCATCCTTGTCATCTAAACACTGGAGAGCAAGGTCCTCGAGGTAAGTGTGCAGGGTTTCGAGAAAAGGGCCTTTTCTATTGTAGTCGGTGTTGAAATCGCCGCCGATGATAATTTGCTCTTGGCTACTGAGGCTGTTAATAGCCGCAACTTCGCCCCAAACCTGCGAAAGAACATCCTCACTAACGACGGATTTATCATCGGTGGGGGCGTAGAGATTGACAAAACGCCAGTCGTCTCCATCGATGGCGAGATCAACCCACATAACCCTGTTGCTTTCAGCAATCTTAGCACTCTTAAAGTGAAAAGCACTACATTTTCGCCAAAGGATGGCCAACCCACCAAAGGGTCTTCCTCTACGTTCCAGATCAGCAGGATCCATCGCACTGAAGGCTCTGCATATGAAGTCAGGGTGAACATTCTGTAGACAATGGTCTTCGAAGTCATGCAACCAGGTCTCCTGAAGAAGGAGGATATCAGTCGATTCACAAAGGTCATGGAGTAAGGGAAGCACGCCCTTAACACCATTGCAGTTCCAAGTGGATATACGTAATGTGTTAGAGAAATTGAATGTTAATGATGTGAAGAGTATTTCGCAAATGACCTCACTCTAATACCACGTGGCCAATGTTTCTCGAGGGCCAGGAGAGCACGCAGGTGCTGGGGAATTTCCAGCTGGAAAGACGCATTCCATGGTTTGCTAATGTTCGGGTTTTTGAGCCTTCTTACTATAATTCTCGCATCTTCATATGTTTCACCATAAATCACTCTTCGCACGTATTGATAGATATCTTCGCTCGAAGTGTTTATATTACAGTTTCCAATGAAGAGCACTGCACTTCTTCCACTAGGTCGAATCCACGGTTGAACGTAGTCAGGTTTTGGAGATTCAGTCGAGTAGGTAGATGTTGGCTCAGCATTAACAGTACCAAGGGCTGGTGGGAGGTGACGACGGACAGAATCGTCACCAACACCCTGGACTAAAGGAGGAATGTGGTGATCAACAGGTAGAGTCAAGGGTGCCTCAAAAATACCAACTGGTAGGTTATCAGCTCGATGAATCGTATGTTCCAAGCTGCTGTCGTCATTTCTGGAGGAAGAGGCGCGAAGAGTGGCTTCCTCACAGTTTGGCTGGATACTCCTGCTTCCCTCATGCAAGCTTCGGTCGTTGGTAGAGATGGGCAAAGAGGAGGGTGGTAGAGGTAGCTGTTGGGGAATAGTGGACGAGAAAGTTTCACCCACCTTCTTTCTCGACTTTCGTTGCAGGACATTCTTCCCTTGATTGTTTACCATGGCGTCGTCAACAAGTATGGGTAAACCGTTTAGTTCTGGAGGACATGCATCAGGAGGAGTAAAGGCATATGGCACACTAGGGGGAGCAACAACCTGAACAGGCGGAAGTGCCTGAAACTTCTCTTCAAGAAGATTCCAGTGCCTGTCAATTTGGGCAATACGCTTTTCCTCGCTTCTTTGATTAACATTAATGCGATCAAGCACTTCATGCACTTCTTTGAGTTTCGCCTCAACCCTACGTTCAGCTCTTTCAATGTCTTTGACAGCACCTCTGAAGGAAGTTCGTTCCTCTTCATGTCTTTCAAGAGATCGTTTGACGACAGCTTCCACTTTGGTTGAAAGAACGTCACTCAGAGACTTCTCCGTGTCCTTAAGAGCATTTAAAAATTTAGTAAGATGGCTGGAGAAATCGTGATGGGGGGATCCATCGTCTCTCCTCACTGGCCAGCATCTGAGGTTGGATGGAATAAAAATAGGCATGTCAACACCGTCAGATTTCTGTGCGTCTAGCCAGGTAAGGAGTCGGTAAATGTCTTGTATTTCCGCAGCAGCTGCAGTTCTGTTGCACGAATCAACTCTAACGTTCGTAATTTTCAGACCATCCTTCTCCGCATCAGCCGCATAGGAAGAACACAGCAAATTTTTTGCTTCTGTAATGGTAGTCCTATCGAAGAATTCAAGGATGTCGTCTTCGATTTCTTCTTTGGGGGAAACCTTAAGCCTTGACACCATGTAGCACAAGATGTTGTTACTGTATAACTTAATCGAAGCAAATTGCGTGGTGGGAGGCGTAGGGCTGGGAAGCCTCTCGTCAAGCTCTTTTTGCAGAGTGAGAATTTCGTTGTTCAGGGTAATCTTTTCAGTAGAAAGGTCGTCGAGCAACTCTTGATAGTATTCCTTAAGTTTCTCTTTTTCTGCGTGTGCCTCTTTCAGCTCTTCTTCATGCCTCTTAATAGCGACATTCAGCCTAAGTTCATGAGTTTTGTTACTCTCATCATTACCTTCCTCACATTTGGAAAGTCTCTCTTTCAGGTCTACGATATTAAGGTCGCAGTTGTTCCTTTTTTCGTGTTCTTCTTCAAACTTGATTTCCAACTCCGTTATTCTCTTCTTCAGTAGCTCATTTTTGTTGTGAGCCAGATTCATATCTTTCTCATACTTATCATGCAAAAGACTAAGCTTGCTCTCAGCTCTAGTAACCATCTTGGAATCTTTTCCCTCAAGTTCTTCAATTGCTAAGGACGCCGTAACACTATTAACCTCCATAGCAAAAGATAGGTTGAAGTAGCTCCTGCGTGAAACTGAAGCACTACACAATAAGCAATCAAATGGCTTCTCACCAGAATAAAGTTCGACTGTGTGGCCTTAAAAGTCTTCTGTTACTCTCTCCAGAAAGAAGTGTAAAAGCTGCGTTACACAACTCGCATTTACACGGCTTCCTCCAGTAGAACAAGGTGGCCCACAAGATGCTCTTTATAAACAAGCATCATCATACAATTCGCACTTAAACGGAATCACACCTGTATGATTTTGACTGTGTCTTTCAAATCTCTTCTTTCCGAAAATGCAGCATCACACATTCCACATTAAAGCGATTTCTCTCCAGTATGAATTGGACGGTGGGTTTCAAACATGGCAAATTCAGCACTACAAATATCGCACTTGAATGGCTTCTCTCCAGTATGAATTCGAAAATGTTTCTTTAAAGTAAGTAAGTAAGTAAGTAAGTAATTTATTACACGTACAAATTGCTAGATGCAGCAAATGCAGCACTACAAATATCGCACTTGAATGGCTTCTCTCCAGTATGAATACGAGAGTGCGATTTTAAATAGCTTACTTGTGCAAATTCAGCACTACAAATATCGCACTTGAATGGCTTCTCTCCAGTATGAATTCGAAAATGTTTCTTTAAAGTAAGTAAGTAAGTAAGTAATTTATTACACGTACAACGAGGTACAAAACACTGCATTATGCAGTGTGCGGCCTAAACAAATTTAAACAATCAAAACAATTTTGAAAATACCGCAAGAAAAAGAAAAAAAGGCAAAAATAACAACTACAAAGTGAAAATGCGACATTACACGCTTGTGAAAATGCAGCATACACACCTCGCATTTAAATGGCTTCTCTCCAGTGTGCCTCTGTCGAAATATATTCAAGTATCCTTTTCGTGAAAATGCAGCATCACACTTCACACTTAAATGGCTCCCTTCCAGTAAGCATTCGTCAATGTTCACACAAAAATCCATTTTGCGAAACTGCAGCATTACACACTTCGTACTGAAATGGCTTCTCTCCAGTATGACTTCGTCAATGTCGTTTCACAGCAGCGTGAACGAGCAAGCACATTCAGCGGAGGACATAATTAGCCTGGAGTCTTGTGTCAAGTTCTTCTCGGAACTCGTATCCCACTCTTGAACTACACCACCTGCCATATTCCAAGAAGGCATCGTTGATTTCTTTGCCGAGCTGAGTGTTCCAGCCTTTAGTGTTTCTGAACAGGCAAGAAGCAAGGCAGTTGTCGCTCTTTCGCAGTTGCTGCCACAGCTGAACCTTACTCCAAGTAGCCTGAAGAGGGAAGGTAAGGTTGTTGAGCTGGAAGCAGGCCTCATGGTTGCTAGCGAAGCGAGACCATCCCAACGACCTCTTAATCGCTAGGTGGTAGGCTCTTGCGATCTCGTTCCACTGGCCCTTGATGTTGTCGTTGCAGAACTCAATCCCGTAGAGGTGAAGGGCACAGCTTCTCATAATGACTCAAAGGTCCTCGGTAGGAACAATATTGCGGAACATCATGAACACAGCATTGCTCTGCCTGCACAGGTTCTGGCGAATGCGAGAAAGTTCTCTTCCCCAACTCAGATCGGAGCAGAAGGTGAAACCAAGGTACAAAAGATGATCAACCCAGTCGATTTCTTTATTATAGAGAGTGATCTTTTTGATCTCGTATCTCGTCTCATTCCCGGTGAAAAAGCAAATACACTTGGTTTTGTTAACGTTACAAGAGAGGCCAACACGCCCAAGACTTTCGACGAGTGAATCGAGAGTTTCTTGGAGTCCCTCCCGGCTGAGGCTGAGGCAAAAGACATCGTCGGCATACGCGAGGAAGCACATTTTCAGCGAACCAAGGTACCAGGCGTCAAGTCCCTTCTGAGCATCTGCGAGGGCCATGTCGAGAACAGCAGAAAATAGAAGAGCAGAGAGAGGGCTACCTTGCCGGACTCCCTTTTGGATTGAGAAAGTAGAAGATAAAAAATTTCCTCGCTTCACTCTAATAGACTCATTGTCATACTGGTCTTTGATGAGAAGTATAACGTTTTTCTTGATATTCTTCTTAGCGAGGCACTCCCAAATTTTTTCCCTTGGAATACTGTCAAAAGCTTTTTTGATGTCGACGGAGCATGCAAAAACCTTTCCGCCACGTTTGGTGCCACTTTCAACAACAGTCTCGAGGATCTTAGCAGCAATCTTAGTCGAGTGCAGTTTCTTATACGCAAATTGAAAGGAGGAGATTTCCATCAAGGGTTGAATTTCGTTGAGGATGGCACTGTCAATAATCTTCGACCACGGGGAAGTAATACTTATCACTCTGTAGTTCGAGCTATGGCATGGTGAAAGTCTGTTTCCCTTGAGAATGGGGAGAGCAAGAACATCATTGGTGCCCTTGGGGACGTGAGAGTGTCTGAAGGCACACTGAAGAACTGCAGAGACTGCGGCCCGAAGTAGCGGCCCCGCAAATTTAACATGCTCCGCGCAGATGCCATCGGGTCCTGGGGACTTCCCATTACGAAGTGAAGAAATGGCTTTCTGGATGGCGCAGTCAGAAGGGATGAAAACCTCTTCTTCGGTTTTCGGCGGTAACAGAATCTCAGTGTCAGGAGAGAAGTAGTGAGTCTGGTCATTCCCATTGCAGGAAAGAAGGTCTTTCCAGTGCATGGTGATGTTGAAGTTGCCAGAAATGTCATCCACGACGTCCGCCAAGTTGGCCTTGTTAGACCGGAGGGAGTTAACTTTGTTCCAGAAAATGGCCGGGGTAAGTCGTCTATTGGTCTTAACGAATTCATTAAGCCTAATTTCACGTTCATGCTTCTTACACCATCTGATCGCTCCCTTGAAGATTCTTCTTTTTTCCTTTCTGGTTTCATTGAGGGCGCTATTGCGGCGCTATTGAGGGCGCTATTGCGGCAAATGCAGCACTACAAATATCGCACTTGAATAGCTTCTCTCCAGTATGAATACGAGAGTGCGATTTTAAATGGCTTACTTGTGCAAATTCAGCACTACAAATATCGCACTTGAATGGCTTCTCTCCAGTATGAATACGAGAGTGCGATTTTAAAGGTAAGGTAAGGTAAGGTAAGGTATTTATTGAGAGTACAGCTAGGTACAACAAAAACAACAAATCATACACTTCAAGCACAATTACAGGTATAATAAGATAATACAAAAATACTAAAGAATCAACTTCGGACATGATGGTGAACAAATTGCCCAGTCACATTTCGATGGCATCTCTCCAGAAGGAATTCTGCTGCGAACCTTTTAGAGTTCACATTGTGAAAATGCAGCACAACCGGACCCGCAGCTCGCTGTTGTGAAAAAGAAGCACAAAACAATTCACGAAATTCTTTTACGAACAGCATCACACCAGAAAGTGTTCAGCAGAAAGCGTACAGATAAAGGTGCAGAAGAGGCAGAAATGGCTTACTTGTGCAAATTCAGCACTACAAATATCGCACTTGAATGGCTTCTCTCCAGTATGAATACGAGAGTGCGATTTTAAATGGCTTACTTGTGCAAATTCAGCACTACAAATATCGCACTTGAATGGCTTCTCTCCAGTATGAATGCAAGAATGTGCTTTTAGAAGGTATGTTTGGGCAAATTCAGCACTACAAACATCGCACTTGAATGGCTTCTCTCCAGTATGAATGCGCGAAAGATTCTTTAAATTGCTTGATCGGGCAAATTCAGCACTACAAATATTGCATTTAAACGGCCTCTCTCCAGTATGAATGCGATAATGTCTCTTTGAATTGCTTGATCGGGCAAATGCAGCACTACAAATATCGCACTTGAATGGCTTCTCTCCAGTATGAATGCGAGAGTGTGATTTTAAATGGCTTGCTTGTGCAAATTCAGCACTGCAAATAT